>JAGVVM010000060.1:0-32224 GCA_019149425.1 Psidium friedrichsthalianum
ATTGAAGTTGGTTTGGGCAGACATTCGCACTAACATGAGGTAGCTCACCATCAGGGTTTCGACATATCAGATGCAAACAGATTGGCATAATTGAAGCCGCTTCTGAGCGTATAGTCAAACATGATCCAGTGTGCTGAAGGAATGGAGGCGGTCACACAGGATTTGATAGCACAGGTGCAGCAGGATCCACTCCTTGCTCACAGTTGGAAGCACCTGAAAGTCAACCTAAACCACAAGGAAAAGGAGGTTAAATACTTGGAGGAGTCATGTTGCCACCGTTCATTAGAGGAGGATCGCTTCTGGAAGGAGATATAAACTGACGGTCTATTTTTCCTGGCTCTAGTTCACAATGTCGCTCGAACTCCAAACCGATGCCAAAGGAATATATTCTAGGATAAATGTTAGAGTTTGACAAGAAGGATCACTTACTCGTAACGTAGCGCGCCGAAAAAGTAAAGACAACTTGAAATTACTTTGAAATTATGAGTTACGTTTCAAGTTCTATATGTTCTAACTCCACTCATCTCATCTTTGTGGATGTAACTTGGGGCCACATACCATTTACCAGAGACATGAATCCTTTGTGAAATTCGACGATTCCACGTGGAAGGCAAGATGGATCTATGTATAAATAATTTAAAGTTGAAGTTAAAGGAGATTGCACATGCCAACTCAAGATGATCGCACTTTGTTCCTACACGATGTCTATATCTCCAGAGATTCGTCAAAATCTTGTCTCCGTGTTAATTTTAATTAAGCTTGATTTTTGTATTAATTTTCATGACAATAGTGTGAATTTGTTGTTAGGTACAACTTTCTATAGATCAGGTTATTTTGTGGATGGATTTATTGTGTTGGATGTTGAAAACATCAATGTGAATGTTAGTTATTCCCTGTTTACATCTGTCAATTCTCATGATGATGAGTCATATATTCCATGCTAGACTTGGTCATATTGACCAATAACGAATGAATAGATTAGCCAAAGAGGGCTTATTGAGCAATATTGAAAAAGTCGAGTTGTCTACTTATGAGTATTGCCTAGTGGAAAAAACAAACGAAAACCATTTGAAAATGAACAAGGGCTGAATTACCACTACAATTAATCCACACGCGACATTTGTGGTCCTGTGAATTTAGGGCAAGGCATGATGCTTTAGTTCATCACTTTTATAGATGATTTTACTGGATTTGGATATGTCTATTTGATCTTTCATAAATTTGAAGCATTAGGTTGTTTTCAGAATTTTATGACTTTAATGGAAAATCAATTAGATAAGAAATCAAGTGTTGAGATTCGATCGGGTCGAGAATATTTATCTAATGAGTTCAAAAATTTATGTGATGAAAAGGGAATAGAAGCAATTGTCTATCCTATATACTCGTAGCGAAATTATGTTGCAGAGAGAAAGAACAGAACAATAATGAAAATAGTTAGGTCATGATAGCACAAGCTAATTTGCCCATCACCTTTTTGGGGTGATGCTTGTTGTCTGCAATCTATGTACTTAATCGTGATGCCAACAAAGTCAGTTTCTTCCACTCCATATGAGTTGTGGACAAGTCGAAAATCAGATTAAGTTTTCTTAAACCTTGAAACTGTGCTGCCTATACTCATGAGACCTTCCATAAATATGAAAAATTAGATCCAAAAGGCAAGAAGAGTATCTTTATAAGATACTTAAAATACTTAAAAGGATTGTGTTCATAGACGAGCAGAATTGGAAGTGTAACTGAGTTTGAATCTCGAGATATCACGTTTCTTAGATAATGACTTTTCGAGAAATGGTGAAATAGGTGAAGAATATTTCTATTTGAGACACTGGATCAAGATAATAGGATGGTTAGATATAATAATCCAAGTGGGAGCAATGTGAGAAGTGGAGAGTTAAGTACTAATCAGTCTCAATTGCAACCACTTGATAAGTCGATGCCGCTATCTGATCCAAGTGGAGCGTATAGAGAATGAAGTACTAAGGGTACAATCTTCTCTACGACGAATAAGTCGCAAAAGCATTTCCGACATTTTGAGATCGAAGGGAAGCTTTCATGATCGCTTCACAAGATGAAGATGAGCCAAGGATGTCAATGAAGCTCTATCTTGCCTTGATAAGGAAAAGTAGAAGAAAGTATGAAAGAAGAGATGGAGTTGATGAGATCAAACTAAGTTTGGAAACTGGTTGATCTTTCAAAAGGACGCAGAACCATTAGGAACAAGTGGATCTCAAAATAAAGCGTAAAGCTGATGGCTCGATGAGAGACATAAGACTTGCCTTGTGGCAAAGGGGTATAATCAATAGGAAGAAATTAACTACGAAATATATTTTCTCCTGTTATAAGATTCTCTCTATTCGCCTTATTCTGGCAATAGTGGCCAACTTGGATCTTGAAATTGGATCAAATGGATGTGAATACTGCTTTTCTCAATGGAGAATAGAAAAAGAGATCTACATGGAACAACCACTAGGTTTGTTGTAAAAAGGCCAAAAACAAAAAGTATGTCGACTTTTGAGGTTAATATATAACTCAAGCAGTCTTCAAGATAATGGTACATAGCTTTCATAATGCTATAGTAGCATATGATTTTAAGATGATTCATGAAGATAATTGCGTATATGTCAAGAGATCCAAAGATCATTTTGTGATCTTATCATTATACGTTGATGATATACTTATTGCTGGAAGTAATATGGAATTTGCCAAGATAGTCAAAAGTTAGCTATCTTCTAATTTCGAAATGAAGACATAGGTAAAGCTATGTAATTCTCGGAGTTAAGATCTCGAGAGATCGTTCAAAAAGGTTGTTATCTCTTTTACAAGAGACATACATAAACAAAGTTTTTGAACGATTTGAAATGAAAAATTGTAAACCCATTGATACTCTTATTATAAAAGGTGAATGTTTGAGTCACAAATTATGTCCTAGACTCTAGAAGTTAAGAACGAATGAAAAATCGTTCCTTATACAAGTGCCGTTGGAAGCTTAATGTACGTTATGATGTGTACAAGACCTGATATTGGTTACGCAGTTGGAATGTAAGTAGATACCAATCCAACCCAGGTCAAGCATATTGGTTGGTATCAAGAGAATCATGAGGTATCTGAAAGCTACTGCTGACTATGCATTGAGTTATCAAGGAAGGAATCTGCAATTTGAGAGCTGCATTATGCTGATTAGGGAGGAGATTTAGATGAGAGAAAATCTACTCTCTGAAAATGTGTTCTTATTGAATAATGGCTCATATCATGGAACAGTAAGAAACAGAATTGCATAGCCTTATCTACCATGGAAGCCGAGTTCGTGGCTTTATCAGTAGCAGCACAAGAGGGTGCCTGGCTGAAGAGATTTTTGAACATTTTAGGTGTTACTGCGCGAGGCTGCAGTTAGTTTTTGTATACTGTGATAGCTAAGCAGCGATAGCTTACACCAAAGATCCTAAGTTTCATTATAAGACCAAACACATAGACATTAGTATAATTACGTTAGGATGTAGTTGCACAAAAATGTGAACGTACAGTATATATCTACGCATAAAATGTTAGTAGATCTGATGACAAAATCGATTCTTATGAAATGTTTTTTATAGTCATGTGAAATCTCTTGGATTGCGTAGAATTGATATGCTGAATATTGTAATTTCCCTGATTGTTCACTATTAATGAAGTTTGAGATTATTGCCTATGAGTTTTTTTATAATATTTATGGATGTTAAGCTTGGTGCTTATGTTGAAAAGGTATGTCAGATAGATAGGAGATTAGCCTACTACACGGGTAATCGTCTCTATTTGCTGCGTGATAAATAGAAGATGAGACCATTTTAAGTTTATTATCTAGGTGATAATTGAGAGCTCGAACTTTAGAATATAAATATCGCATTAATATGATGTTAAAATGAGGACTTAATTTTCATTAGGTCCGAAAGTAAAATAACCAACATATTTCACTTATTTGTCTTCATTGCCAAATGTGAATTCTAATAGATACTTTTGATTAAGTAGTTACATGAACTCAGGTTAGACATTGAGTGTATCTAGACTATCATCTGTACGGTATTAAGATGTTAGACATACACTCCACAAGGAAGGAGAGAATACCGTAATACGTATATCATATTACGTATGCATGAGTCGACCAAGAGAGTTGGCAAAAGTTTAGATCTCAACTTTTCTTTTTAAGCTTTATGAGACTTTTGAGAATAAGAGTTCTTAATTGGTGCATCATGGACTCTTCATTATTCTCGAGATTTCCACTTAGTGTTCACTATCTTAGAGTGTTGTCTAGGTCATGAGATTGATTCAATCTAAAAGCCATTTCTAGAAAGTGAACTAGACTAAGTTGAGAGATTTAATGAAAGAGGAAGATTGATTTAGAGTTTTACGTCACATATAGATTTATATTCACAAAAACCGATCAGTTATAATTATTTTGTGTAATCACAATTGTGAATATAATACATCATATTTAAAAGAGATCAAAAGAGGGATATATAAATGTGACTAATCGATCTAGAGTACAGCATCGAAAATCTACCGAATCATGTCCAATGTTGAGCTGTTATATACTCCTAACAGATGTATAGCAACGAGCTCTTAATGTATACTGGTCGCACGGATTATTTATCAATATGAAACTTGCAGAGAAGAGGGTATTGTGTATAACCCATAATGTACAAGTGAGAGTTATTAGTCCTTCGTGGACGGGTGGCAGTTGTTTGCCCTGTTAGGAGTATACCCTAAAGCAACCATGTGATGATCACATGTATGGCATAAATATTGTACTATCGATATTATATTAATGGCAAGACGTTTTTTATTCATGTTGTCCTTTATTTTAGATGAATAAAGTCTATTAAATCAGTTGGAACTGATACCATTCTTTAGGCGTCAAGAATATGTGTAACAGATTATCAGTTGGTCTCTGATCTTCAAATTGGTTCCTAGTCGAAGGATCGTGGATTGGGCATCCACGAGTCGGTTGAGAATAGTGTGTTTGCAGTCTCGCTATTGAGCATTGGATGCCCAATAAGGATGATGAGTCACAAGTCATCAAACGTTAGACGTCCTAAGTTGGAACACAGGTGTTCGTATCGAAACGAATTCGATCGAATCCACTAAACATGACGAACGAGCGATTGATTAACATGGAGGCTACATGCTTGGTCAATATCTCAACTGCTCTTGGCTTTGGTGTTTATGGTCCCTCAGACTTGAGCCGCGATGTTGGCTTGTATATTGGATGACTGTAGTTCACAGTTACGATATTGGCCGATCATTGATCCACCTCTGTACATGATGGTCACAATCCTCCATATACGAAGTTACAGGCGTGGACAACAGTTGGGATTTGTCTCCTCATTAGATGAGGTTGATATCCTTTGCGATCTATGCGTGACGGTGCATTAGAAAGTCCTTGGCCAAGGCAAAGTTGAGAGGAGTCTCGCCGAATGCATGTCAAATAGATTTGTGCATATGATCAAATCTGTAAGTTTGACTCAGATATCCATGACCCTCATTCGATCGGGACATGGTAAGATAGAAGGACCGAATAACATCGAACCAAGGCCAACATGTTCACTTTGTCCTCGTATTTCATTCTGACTCGGTAACCGTGATATGTTACTATAAGTCACGATTTGTGGGATCTAAGGATTAATTTAATACGATCAATTTCTTGAGAAATCCCACTGCCAGTTCAAAGGTGAACCTAGGGATGTCACACACCTTAATCGACATCTGGCGACATCCATAACGAAGACGAGATCATAAGAATGCGAAAGGACTATTCGGATAGTTAAAAGGAGTTCAAACGGATTGGATTTGTTTTTTCCTTCTAAAGCTCACTAAAGAACGAAATTGATGACAGATGCATGATATCATGATGATGTCATGAATAACATAATGGTTACATCATGCCTGCATCATCAATGGATAAGGATTGTTATCCAAAGAAAAAGGATAAGAAATGTTATTCTTGAAAAGTCAAAAGTAAAATAGGATTTTCTATCTGTTTGATAGAGACGTTTGGCATGTTAAACGACGTGATTTGATTACGAAACTTGAGGGGGCATCAAGCCTAGAATGTCTAGAGCCCGTGGACGAGGATCATTGCTTAAAACGATAGCATTTGAGCGGCCACAACCAACCGACGGAGCTGGTCAAAAGCAGTAAAATTGCCGCCTTTGACCACAGCCCCATGGGGCGATGCCATGTTGCTGGTCAAAAGTGGTAACTTGCTGCCTTTGACTAACAATCAGCTGGCCACGTGGCCAGCTAGTAGCCTACGTGGTGACCTCCCATTGGCCGCCACGTGAGGCGATTTGGAGGGGCGGTATAAACCGCTCCTCCCCCTCATTCTCTCCCTATCTCACTCTCTATAAATAGGGGTAAGGGGCCTAAGGTTCCAAGGTTAGAAGCCTAAAAAAGTCACACATATACGTGTCAAATTTCGTGAGAAAGTGAGCTCAAGAATCAATCGATTTGGATACACAAATGTTGTGTTTCCATTAGTTGAAAATGAAGGATTCGGATTGAGACACCACGAGGATTACTAGCATAATCTGAGTGCTTTTTCTCCGAATCTCCATCTTCCAAGTCGTACAAGTATCGGGGCGTTTCTGTACTAGAGGCCCGACATCTCTCGGGCTCGAGGACAAAGAAGTAAAGCCGCATCCAACCTCTGTTATCCAGGTATATTTCTAAAGTTGTTTTAAAAAGTTCGATTTTCTATTAAAGTATACAAGGACTTCTAAGATAATTTGGGGCGCCGTTTGAATTCATTTTCTTTCGCTACATGTATGACATGTTTTCATGTATGTGACGAGTGCCCGGGACCGCTAGAAACCCAACATGCCTTGTATGAGCGAGTGGGAGATGTTGGAACACGGTATTATTATGTGCCGCCCATGCGAGCAATCACAGCCCACATAGTGGGAATAATTGCCAAGGCAGTTATTCTTTGAAAGATAGAGAAAAACTCACGTTTTCACTCTAACTCTTAACTCTCTCAAAAACAAAATAGACAACAAGACTCTCACTCGAACTCGAGAATTCTTGGACAATTGATTCTCGCAAGGCCATCGTCGAAGGCTCTTAATCCGTGGACAACGGGTACGTTCTCTTGTGTGATCGTACTCTGATCGAAGATACAAGTTTGTGATTCTTGGACATGTTTTCGCACGTTTTTTCCGCACTTTTGTTGTTTCGATTAGCAATATGTTTCCTATCACTATTTCCTGTGTTGTTATTGTTGCCTCATCCATGCCGCTTCCTTGTTGTCCTCATCAGCGATTTCCAGCAACTTCAGTCTTTCCAGCGATTACACCAATCCACCAGTGTTAACGAGATCCAATCTTCACCGCCAACTTCATTGCATTGCCTTTGTCGTGTGATTATCCATGCTATGCCATTCAATTCCATGTCCTATTTGCCGTGTCATTCAGTGATCACATGTTAGGTCCACATAGTTAAATAGCATGCTGTGTTATGATAGCTCACGTTAATTGTCATTAGGATTAGGTCACATAGATAGAATTCTTCACGTTGTGTTGAATTAGTTGGATTTAGATCTAAGTTTACATTACTTGCATTGCATATGGTTTCGTCTTCATTTTAAGATAAAACAAAAAATTTAGTAGAAAACTGAAAAAGTTGACTCAATGGGTTTGAATTCTTATTTTTCCCTTGGGCATTTCACCCCAGGGAAGGTGTATTTACACTCCATACAGATAGTACCCTCATGCTCTACAGAATCCTCCTGGACCTCCAAAGGAGACATAATAACCCCATGGATCCGGCCTAAGTTTCAGATCCAGCAGACCATAACAACTGGGTGCCGCGTCGACCTCCACAATCATCTCTTCAGGGGGAGGAAAACTCCCTCCACGTGCATTCATCCACTGGACATCACTGTAATAAGCTGCTTTCCGATAATCTGCATCCGGCAACACCCCATTGCCCATGGGCGGGCAATACCCGTCCGCGCTTTCTAGAGCAATTCCTCCCCACGCCGTGGTGAACGTGCCATCCTGCAAGTTCACGAACAGCTCCTTTGGCCAATACCCCACGTTCCGATCATGAATGCGGAGCCACCAGCTCCCGGTGTAGAAGTCCTGCGACGACATCGACAACAATGGAAGCAACCATAAGCACACACGTCCAGTTCTCATTTACTGAGATAAGTCGAGTGTCTTGATCTTATGGAAGATCTGAAATCACCTGGGAGATCTCAACTCTGAGTTCATAAATGGGTCCACCATGGGTAGAAACTGGTTTAATTGGACAATTGGGAGTTATTGTTCTATCCACTTGTACAAAACCTTGGCAGAATGTGTTATAGCAACCATCGTGCCAACTATTTCCCTGTTACCAATAATGCTCTTGTTTTAAGGTAAATCAAGATAATGCTACGTATATAAGTGAAAAAAAAACAGAAATTTGATCTACGAATTTATTGAAGTTCGTAAAATGTACGAAGAAATACCGTCCAATATGTAAACAGTCGAGGAAGATAATCGCCAACCAACTCCGGATAGACCTAATACAGCAACATATAATTTTAATTAAAAATACTCTATAAAAAAAAGTCGAAATCCTCCTTCATATTTAATTTACGTACAACTAAACAGACTTACCTGCCAACCGGCTACAATCATGCTGAATCGATCAAGAGGTCCAGTTGAAATCCATACACCATGCGCACTATATTGATCTTGAGCTACGGTTAAATTGTAAACAGAAATATGTGCGCTAGCACCATACTTTCTAGTATCAGGACGATCATATCGTATGGTTGCTCGCTGAAAAATACACATATTGGATCAATCATGAGAGAGAGAGAGAGAGAGAGAGAGAGAGAGAGAGAGAGAGAGAGAGAGAGAGAGAGAGAGAGAGAGAGAGAGAGAGAGAGAGAGTACATGTACGGCACGTTCCCCGGAAGGAACATCTTCATTTTCGACCATATTCACGTAAGGCATCTTAGGAAGGGACCTTGCCCTTATCAAATCTTCTTTTTTGATTCGTTGGATGGGAACTGTTCCAATCGGACAGGGTTTTCTTGATCGAAATTGCACATACTTGGTCCTGGAGGAGGTTCTGGAGGACCCAAGGGGCAAATTGAGTTTTCTCTATCAAAACCAAAATATATATTAGGAGAGTCCATTGTTAGCGTGTAGTAAAAAGTTTTATTTGTGCACATCATTCAACAATCAATTCTGCAAGTAAATTACGAACGAAATGTCAAAAAAAATATTTACTTGAACTTTATGATTCTTAAGTAAAGGATGATCCAGCGCTGGTTGTTTGTCGACATCGACACAATCAATAGTGTCTCCTTCCTCAGTCTCCATGCCCAAAAAAAAACAAACTAAACATTATTACCAAGATATGGATTAGAAAGATGGAACGTTGCACCGGATCCCTATCCCGTTACCAGGAATGTCACAACCGGTGGCTTGTTTAGAAGCTTCAGTTGCTCTTCCAATTTGATGTCATCATCTTCGAATATATTTGTACCTCTACACCTGTAAATCGAAAACAAAACCAACCCCAACACTAACTGTTTCAAAGCCATGGTGATTCCAGAAAGTTGTTGCAACTTGTAAGGAGGACTAGAGTCTTATATACAGAGCTTAGATCCCTGATGGAGCAGGTACAAACTCAGCTTAGTATTATTTTTCATTTTGGGCAAGCTGCAATCAGGACATTTTGGGAAGGATAAGATTTTGCTAGATTACTATAAGAGTCCATTTTAAGTTTAGATTCTAGATGGAGCAAGTTTAAACTTGGCAAGTACCTCTCTTTTTTTTTCCCTTCATTTTGGGCATGGTATAATCATGACATTTAGGAAAATAAAAATTTTTGGTGAGTTATTATAAGATTCCATTCACAGCTTACGTCCCAGATGGAGCAAGTTCAAACTCAGCAAGTGCCTCTCCCATTTTCGGCTTACTTTAATCATGTTATTTAGAGGGATTTGTTTCACATAATACGAATGATTTTAAAACTATTTTCCCAAAAATGATTGTTTATATCGTTTAAAATAATTAATCAATAAAAAGTATTTCATTATTAATAATAATTTATATCTAAATATTTTCGTGAACGATAAAAATATTTTTGTTCACTAATTTTTGTAGGTGATACAAAAAATAATTTTTTAAAAAGTATTTTTAAAATTATTCATCCTTTTGTATAACCAATGGAACCTTAGAGAAGAATAAACTTTTGCTTGAGTTACTATAAGATCAAAACTTTGATTTATCCAAGGAAGCACCGACATGCCGAGAAGGTCATCGCGTCAATATTGGACACGGATACACATTTGACATGTGATCAATGCCAGAGACATGCAAGTCGATGAGGAAGTCGACGGTCCCGACAGCTGCTATTGTGATGCATGGGTCAGATCTCACTAGGGAAAGAGCAGATCTGAAGACCGGGGAAGAAGGGGAAGAGGGAGTCTGACTCTCGGGGAGAGAGAGAGAGATGAGGAGGAAAAAGAAGAAGGAGATGGGGAAAGCAGAGCATACATTGGGATGCTTGGAATTACGATGGACGACAAAAGAATTGAGGGCTCCGGAGCTGGAAGTAAGACAAATTCAGAAAGAGAACAGAGATTGCGATGTCAGGGAAGAAGAAGGCGGAAGAATAGATGTCTGGGCTAAAAGCCTAAGATTTAGGGAAACAGAGAATGGAAATAAAGTCGGAGCGTTTGTATTAACGTCCTAGTGGGGCCCAAGGACAATAGGCCATACATAACCCAATTTCCCCATAAAATTGATGGGGCCCGAGGACACACCCACCAGTTCTAATCGCAATTTACTTTTCTATTTTATTTTATTTTATTTTCTAAAAGGCAGAGTCAAATTATGGAATTAGCCATAGCATGAAGTTTATTTTTAATTTTTCTTTTTTTTCAAAGGAACATAAAAATGATTATTTATTATGCATGTATAAAATATATATTTAATATATAATGTGTTAAAATTTTTTTCTTTTTTATAAATGATGTGTTGGCGTGGCGTATCGTGTCTTGTGTTGATATCAGTGCTACTTTGATTCCAACAATTATGCACGAGTTGTTTTGGCTAGTTCAAATGACCAATTGGGATTTATGGATTCCTTGGCGGTCCACATCCAAGTGCTCCGCCTAGGACTATTGTGGGGGAGGAGAGGCGGGGTGTTCAAGCGACTCCTTGCGGTCAAGTTCCAGCTCACCATGACCAGGTTCGTCAAAAGCATCAGTGACAACAACTGTGGTTACCATAGCCTGATGCCTTGGGATCAAATCCACTATAGGGAGTGTAAGCTCTCTTTCGACAAGACTCTGGTCTTCCTGTATCAAACAGGGCATCGACTTCAACTATGCCTTGATGAGAATGGTAGCGAACGCGATTGGGAGAGGAAGAGCTTAGCCGCCGATGGAGACGGAGGAGAATGCGTGTGTATGATGAAAGGACATTGAAATCGTCCAAAGAAGAAGGGATTCACATGAGAGCAGAGGAGTCCATAGCAAAGTTCTGTGAGTAGATGAAGCTGCACATGCAGATTTCTTACTTGTCGTATACTGAGATCACATCATTAACATCAACATTACATTTATCCCAAACCAGTGGGATCGGCAATCGATGAACCTAAAGAGAAAAATAAATATACTAAAATAAAAGCAAAGATATGGATATAAAAAAATAAGGACTAAACAGGACAATCTAAAATATAGAAAATCTTCTCTCTACAATACAATAGTTTTTCTCTACTCTATCCTAAGACAGATCGTACACAAATCTATTTTTTACTCAATTAAATTTGTTTTACTACATTTGTCCCAAGAAAATTTCAGCCGACCTCTTTCCTTTCTTCATGTCATGTTATCAGTAACAAGCTTTGTCTTACCATAGCATCTAGGGGTCTGTGGAAAATATGTTTTAACAATCTCAATTTATGTTTTCTCATCTTCTCTGCCATCGATACTATTTCAACTTTTTGTCGAATATGTCATTCCTTATTTTATCCATCCTTATATGACATACATATATCTTAACGTTTCATTTTCGCTACCCCTATTTTATGCTCATGTTGCTTCTGGCTGGCCAACATTCAACTCCGTATAGCATTGCAGGTCTTATTGCTGTTCTATAAAATTTTCTTTTTAGCCTAAGAGGGATTTTGCAATCACACAAAAATTCTGATGCACTGCGCCATTTTATCCAATCTACTTGATTCTAGGGTACCATCCTCATCAATCTCTTCATCTTTTGCAAAATTGATCAAAAATATTAAAAGTATCTTTTTTAGGTATCTTCTGTCCAGCATATTCATGGATTCTTGATCTCCTCCTCTTTTTATGACAAACTCACATTTCATGTATTCCGTCTTACTCTGACTTAACGTAAATCCTTTCTTCATAATGCTAATGTAGTAGCAACCTCAGCCATGATCTAATCAATAAGCACAATATCATCTACGAATAGCATACACCACAACACCTTATCTTTGATATATTTTGTTAACTCATCCATTACTAGTGCAAAAAGATAAGAATTCAAAGCCGAACCTTAGTGTAAATCTACTGATTGAAAAATAACTTGATGTGCCATTACATGCCTTTACAATGTAGTAATATCGTCATACAATCCTTGATTACCTCTACATACTTTAAAATACTTTTTTTCTTTTCAAGAACTCACAAAACATTTCTTGGACCCTATCATATACCTTCTCGAGATTAGTAAACATCATATTTAGATCCTTCTTCTTTTCTCAGTATCTCTCTTCAACTATTATTTTAAGAAAATAACATCCATGGTAGATCTTCCTAGCATAAATCTAGATTGATTTACAGAGATTTTGATTTCTATTCTCAAACGATGCTCAATAACTCTTTTCCATAATTTCATTGTATGGCTCATAAGCTAATGCCGTTATAGTTATAATAGTTTTGGATATCTCCCTGTTCTTGTATATAGGCACCATCATACTCTTCCTTCATTCATCAAACATCTTATTAGTTTGAGAATTTTGTTAAAACAGTTTATCGATAACTTATTGCCATATTCCCTTAGCATCACCACACTTTAATAGGGACATCATCTGGTCCCAAGGCTTCACTGGTCTTCATCTTCTTTAATGCCCTTCTTAACTTCCTATGCTCTAATTTATACACAAACATTCCTGTTTAAATCATCAGAGGCATTCACCAAATCCACCTCACTTCTATCTCTCTCTCTCTCTCCATTAAAAGGCTTGTTAAAATAACTCATTCACTCCTTCACTTCTGCATCTTTACTAATAGGTTTTGATTTTCACCCTTGTACATCTAACTTGAGTCAAGTCTTTACTTTTCTTATATTTTATCTTGCAAGCCTATAGATCCTTTTTTTTTCTCTCTTTGCTCTAAGTTTTTTTGTACAAGCTGAGAAAGTCTTACCTTTAACCTCTCGTACAGCTTTCTGGTATTTTTTTGCGCTAATCTAAATTTTTGCTATTCCCTTTATAAGACATTTATGCAGACATTTAAAACACTCCTTCTTCTATTTAATTACCTCATGCACCTCTTCATTCCACCACCAAGTTTCCTTTATTGATGTTTGTTCCCTTTACTTTCAAACAGTTTCACCCGACTGCTCAAAAGGACAGACTATGTTGGGTTAGTGTGTGGTTTCATATTAGCTCAGGCTCTCCTAGGCCTATATCAAATCGCAATGAGGGAATAATGGGATACGATGTTTAGTGTGATCGGTGGCATGTGTATGTGTACATATAAATCGAGTCACCATCAGTCTTTGAGGAAGATAACTCAAAAACCTTATTGAGCGGTCGGGTGAAACCCTTTGATTCTATGTAATCAGAGAAATCTAAGGTCCAGGGACTTGGTTACATCCATGTTTCCACCGATGCCTTTTCAGATCAATGTTGAGTGTTTTCTAAATGTGTTTCTCACAAATTTTCATTTTATAAACCTATGAAGTAAGCCAATGTTTAAGTGTTCATGAAGGATTGTTTGTGTTTTTCCAAATTTTTCTAACACTAGACTGAGCCTAAGTACCTGAACCTAGGCAAATCGCAACCAATGAAATCAAGTGCGTAATCAAGGAATCATGGTATTGATAAATTGCATCATAAAACCTTAATGAAACCTTAAGTGCTTAGGTAAATGTGGTTTGGATTTAATTTCAAAGGTATTTATGATTTTCTTAAAAAAATAACAAAATCTATGAAATCTAGAGAATCTATGCCCAAAATTATGAAATGAGATTAAAATACCTAATCTAAATTTCTTCTATTTTTAGGGATTTTTTGAAATTTTTCTTATTTTTTTGAATTTTTTTATTTTTTTATTATCATATATATATATGAAAATAAGACCTCGTTCTATTTAGGTTGAGGGAAAAGTGATGAAAGATTCTAAAGAAAAAAGTAAAAGATATGTGATTTCATTTTGTTTTTGTAATTCTCAAAAGTGATTCTTTTTTTTAGAATCACCTTTTTTGTTCTTTTTTTTGTCCAAAACTGTTCTCGAGAACTGTCGCGACCCTCCTCCCGAGAAGAGCCGAGGGGGGCTAATGGATTGCTAGGCCCATTTTTAGATCTGGGCTTCGCGCGGGTCCTCCCAGGCCCATACCAAATCGCGTCAGGAAAGATTTAAATCGAAGTCGACCTTAGTGTGGTCGGGTGACATGTGCTCAGTGTGCATGCCATCGGAGTCGCCACCAACCATTTCTTGGAGGGTATGATTGGAAACCCTATCGAGCGATTGAGAGAAATCGTTCGATTCTGCGAAAACCAGAGATTTGGGTTCGGGGACTTAGTTACGCCAATATTGCTATTGACGCCCTTTCGGTACCTAAGTTGAGTGATTTCCTGATCTAAGGAGTTCATGCAAGCGAGATTGGGTGAGGTAGGCTCTGGAAGTCTAAAGGGTTCATGCAAATGGGAGTATCTATCCTATCAATCACAATCATAAAAATAAATGCGCAATCAAGGAATCAAATCAGAGAGAAATCACATCAAAACCAGTCAAAGCAGGCCTAGGGGAGTCTTAAGAAGGCTTAGAAAACATGTCAATTGGGTTCAGGGGTGATTTAGAATAATTTGGGTCAGATTGACCAGAGGGGCAAAATGATTATTTTGGAAGGCTCGGGAATTCCAAAAAATGTGAAATTAGGTCAAACCAATTGAATGTGGTTTTTCCTAATTTTCACAAATTTTTGGAATTTTTCTGGATTTTTATTAATTTTTTAGAATTTTCCAAAAATTTTAGACTTTTTCTAAGGCTTTCTAAGAGTTTTCCTATTTTTTTTGGAACATTTTCTATATTTTCTGGAAATTTTATTTTTTTTATATTTTTTTATATTTTTTGTTATTTTGTTATTATTTATTATTATTATTATTATTATTATTTTATTATATATTTTTTTTGGGAATTTTCTTCATTTTTATCACTTTCTAAAAATTTCTATTATTATTATTATTACTATTATTATTATTATTATTATTATTATTATTATTATTATTTACAATATTTTATTTTATTTTTTTGATTTTTTATGATTTTTATGAGTTTTTACTTTCTTCGGGATTTTTATTTATTTATTTATTTTTATTATATATTTTAATTTTATTATTCTTTCCTTTTTTTTTCTGGACCGGGTCAGGTCGACCCGGCCCATGACCCGAAGGCCCGGACCGAGACCCACTCAGGTTAGACCCTACGCTAAAACGACCCGCCTAGAATTTTTATTAATTTTCTGCTTTTCTAATTTTTTATTGATTTTCTGGATTTTCCATTATTTTTTTATTATTATTTGTTATTTGTTATACGGACCGGGTCAAATGGACCCGGTCCACTACCCGACTCGGCCCCAAAGCCCATTATCCTAACCCATCTCCAAACGACGTAGTTTCGGTAATTGTTTTTAATTTTCAAAAAATTTTATTCTATGTTTATTTTCCCGCCGATCTTTAATCCTACGCTCACGGGCTCTCCACGTGTCATCATCTTGGCCATTCGTTCTTTTTACAGAATCTACAGTCACGATCTGACCTAGAGACCTCATCTCTACCGTCCAACTAACATACCAGATCTAACGGTTGGGATTTAAGGAGAAACGAAATCCTAGCCGTCCGAACTAATATTGTTATTCCGTTTTATCTGTTACAACGGATGAGCTGACGTGGCTTCCACGTGTGCGTACACGTGGTGCCACGTCAGCGTTGACTCGGTCAACCGAGGTTGACCGAATCGATGGTTCGCCTGGGAAGATGATCGGCGCCAGCGTTCCATTGCCGGCGCCTGGTCGAAGGATTAGCCCGACGCCAAAACCTAACCAAATTTCATGATTTTAACGCCAATAGAATCCTAATCAACAGACGATTAACATATCGTAATCACAGGTCAAGCAGACTAACAGAATGTACTGAACTTTCTCCGACCGAAGCTGATCTCCGGCGAGCTCGCCCTAACCACATCTAGCGCTTAAACAGATCGTGGAAATCATTTAACAGCACCACACGAGCATGAAGCAACTTACCTGACGCTTGGATTGACTTGATATCGCGTGAAGTTAGCTCATGAGTTCATCACAGGCCGCGAGTGTTTGGAGGTCGACGCAAGGGTTCACGCGATGAAAATGGAAAAGAAATGCAGGAACGAGATCAGGACGAAACAAGGAATCGATTGAACCTAGTTTTAGGTCGAATGAATGAATGAACAGAGCTCGGACATTGAAGGCCGAGCTCGAACTCGAATATGGTATGTACCTTCTTTGGCGATGAAATGACGAATGATGGAACTCCGTGCGTTGCCCGAAGCTTCAGGGAACTGGTGGTGGCGACTGCGGGGCCTGAAACAGCTTGAATCGCGGCGGAGCGGCCCTGGAGTTCTCGGCTCTGCCTCTCTATGGTGATGACGCAAGATTCCCAGAGAGCTTTTCTCTCCTCTCTTTTTTCCAAATCTTCTCTCTCTCTCGCTCTCTCTCTACGTCTCTCCCCGTATCACCGTGTGAAGAATCCCCTTTTATAATCCAGAATTTTCTTAAGAGTCTGTTAAACAACAAATCCCCTTTTTCCTCCTCCTGCGTGAATCAACATTTGGAGAAGAAGATGGATCGCAATTGGGTCGGGTCGGGTCGGGTCGGATCTAGTCCGACCCGACTGACCCGAATTGCCCATCTTTCTTCAAATTGCCCTATCAAGGGCTCGTAATTTTTCAAATTAAACCCCAAATCTGGTCCCTTGATATGACTTCTATCAGAAAATGTCCACTTTGTTGACAATTTGTGAGGAATTGTACGAAAACCCCAAATATTTCCGTTGACCCGAGTATTCATTTTTCAAAATCCAAAGTCTGATTGGCCTTTTTTGCAAAAATTAGTGTCACCAATGGATCCAGGAGGCCAAAAACTAGGGGGTGACGGGCTTTGATTTTCAATTTAGTCCCTATAAAAATTTTAATTGCATTTTGAACCATTTTAAGGACTAAATTGAAAATTCAGAAATTACATTTTGGTCCTTTTGCATGAATTGAGCGATTTAGTGGACTTTTGGACTAGATTTTAATTTTGGAAAATAGAGGGGGATGACACGACTCCAAAAATGTAAAAATAGAAAATTACAGAATTAAAATGAAATTTCTATAATTTTTTTAATTAATTTGAAAATGAGATTAACAAGGAAATCCCACTTCCAGATTAATTTTTTCAAAATTTCTTTGACCAAAATCAAGGGAAAATTAATATAAAAATATGGAATATTTTTTCGTATTTTTGTGGCCACGAATGCTATTTTTTATTTATTTTTTTGTATTTTTATAATTTCTGAAAATATTAAAAAATGCAAAAAATAAGGAAAATTATTTTTTGTTCAAAATTGGTTCCTTAGGCTAAGCTAGGGCTTCCAAAGTTGATTTTGTAATTTTCTCATTTTTTCTTGATTTTTTTATGAATTTTTGAACATAAAATGCAAAAAATACAGAAAATATGAAAAATTATTTTTTGCTCAAAATTGGATTCCTAGGCTAGACCAAGGTCCCCAAAGCTGATTTTTCAATTTTCTGAATTTTTATGGATTTTCTAAAAATTTTCTAAAAATAAAATGGCTAAAAATCAAGTGTCAACAAGAACAAAATCAAAATCAAGATCATTTACGTTACCAAACATGATTCTCATCCTTTTTCGTTTTAGAGAACGAATCAGAGAACCAGAATAGTTGACATGCAGACCCTTAGTCAATTCTTAGGATTTTTTCCCATGATAATCACCCCTCTCGATACCGATAAATTCGATCACTCGCCATCCAACCAGTTGCAATCATGCTAATATGATCTACAAGCTCACTTTGAATCCATATGTTTGTGAGTTGAATTGACCATGGGCAACACTTATATTACATATGGATGCTCTCCCAAAAATTCCATATTTAATATCACTCGCCGAATGCTCCCTCAGAGTAACCATTTGCAAATCAAATCAGGTAGTTTAAGCTACTAGGGAAAAGTTCAAATGGCATATCATCAATACATGACATTGACAAAAATTCCTTTGTCATTAATAAAGCTTGTCAATTCATGCATGCATTGCCTGAAGACCGCGGGCAAATGGTGAAACGCATCTTTCACCACCTCAAACATACAAGGTCATTTGGTTTATTTCTTTCCTAATGCAACAATACTCGCTTGCAAGCTTTTTCCAATGAGGATTAGGCTGGTAGCGCTAACAATAGGAAGTCAACTAGAGGGTATGTTATTTTTTTGGGTCCTAACTTATGGCTTGCATGACAATAATTCTAATCTAAAAAAGTGATTTTGATTAGAATTGATTTGTGACGTCCTAAAATTTCGAGGATTGTAAATAAATACTATTGGATTTTCATGATTTAAGGGATAATTATTAGAAGCGAATTTTATTTGATTTGAAGCGTCAATTAGAGTAGTTAACTGGTTTAGTCACACCATATAATTTTCCCTTCACGCCCAAGTTTAACCCTGACCAAACCCTTGTTGCGAGATTTTCAAAAATGCCCTTAGTTGTCAATGTCAAATGACCATTCTGTCCTAAATTACCTTTTTTTCCCTCAAATATCATACATTAAAAGATTAAAAAAAATTCAAATCTAACTTTGACGTGTAGGTCCCCCTTTAACTTCAACCACCAACTTGTCACCATCACCTTTTTCCTTTGTTTTTTTCCTTCTCTCTCTCTCTCTCTTTTTCCTTCTCCTTAACTCACGCGAATACTCCCCCCTTGGCCAATGCCGTCTTCTTCTTCTTCTTCCTCCTCTAGATTGTTAGCGCCATCACCACCACCAGCTATCGTTCGCCACTGCCCAGCTACCCTTCGTCGCCATCGTCAACTCAGTTGAGCTCGTCGGCTAACCTCGCACCACCTCAGCCACCCCTCCAGCCATCTCGAGACCCCCGCAAAACTACTTAGCTGAGACCTCCTCCACCCTTCACCGTTCACCTCTACCCAATTGTCACCTACCCTCGAGAGCCAGTGCCCCTCGTCATCCCTCCGGTCATTCCCTAGCCCATTACCCTCTTCCCTGTTGCAAGCCCACGACCCTGAGCTAAGATCCAGGGCCCCTTTGCCGCTCGCCATAGCCATCCAGCCCCCATCGAGCTCCGTTGCTATCCAGTCACCTTTTGCCATGTCGTCGCTCTGCTGTGCCATTGTTCGCCCTCTCGCTACCACCCCTCCGAGTCGTCGCTATTGCGCTTGCGCGCCACTACCATCTCTACTAGATGATTATTGTGAGTTAACCCTAATCTCTGATTAAATCATTAATTATGCTTAGTGTTAATCGTAGATTAGTAGAAATTATTGACGATTTAGTTAGTTAGCTATAGTCGAATTAAGTTAGTAACCCTGGTTAGATTAAATGATCGTGGATGCTATGATAAGAGTGAGTTGACTTATTTTTATCATGATTGGATTGTTTGACTGAGGCAAGCCAAATTTAGCAAAGTCAAATTAATTAATTAAGATAGGATTAATTATTTATAGTATGGTTAATTAATTGTTATTTTTTAATTAACGATGGCCCAAGTAATTAATTATTAATTAACTAATTATTATTGAGTTATTTTAGGGTGACTACTGGATGATTATCGTGTGCCCTGGATATATATAAATATATGTTGAATACACATAAGATGGTTGATTGCCCTTATTTAGATGCAAAAGTCTGATGGATAAAGTGCATATCCATGTGACCACGTGTGGAGTCAAATTGCATATTTGCACAAGACCATGTGAGCATTGGACTAAATGCAAAGAAATAATTAGCTTGGTTGTTTGGCGTACTTGTGTGGTCATATGATGATTACCGTCGCTCGGGAGTATCTCGTGAACGACGCATGATATGTTCATGCTATGTCAATCGAAATCACATGACTTATCGAATGCACATTAATCTGTGTTGCCAGATTCATCGAATGTCAGTGACGGCTAGTGTCGAACCGATGCTCCTTACAAGAATGCTTGATATATGCATGCCGTGTCAATCGAAATCACATGGATTATCGGTCGCCGTGCTTGACAGAGCAAGACGACACCTGATCATGCCGAAAGAGCATCAACTTTCCAATGTGCTGAGAACCAACTATCAGTGTGCTAGGGCTGAGTGGATGTTAATAATCGAAATCTATATGTTAGGTTGTGCATGAAAGATTGTGACGAGTATTTTGATTGCGTACCTTGGTCTATATCATTTGAATGTTTTGAGATATTACTATGTTGTGTGGGTCAAGGTAAGGTAAGTTTGCGTATGATTGTTAGTTGAGCTATTATCATTTTTATCATAAGTGTTTACGCCGTCCCAAGCGAATCCATACCTTAATCAAACTTAGGTGTTGACTCAAGAAGATTTTCAATCTCATCCTGTTATTGTTGACCTTTTTAGGTCCAAGGTAATGGAGGTTCATCCAATCAGGTCTAGCGTCCCCCTCGACCAGTCTTTTGATGTTGCATACCATCCTGTCCTGGGTACAAATTGGGTTTGGAAGCATCATGTGATGACTCTCTGGGTAGAGAAGAAAAGGGAGCACCTAGTGTCCTACTGCTTTAAAGCCTAGTTTATGCATCATGGTGATGCTCTCTATGGGTCGATCCAAGGATTTGAAGGGTCGCTAACCGTGATCCCAAGGATCCAAACATGGGACCCTATGGACATCGATACCCTAGACAGGGAGGCGAAAGACCTAGACTCTAACTCGAATTATGACCCATCACCCCCTTCTAACTATTACCATTGAGTTGCTGCTATAGTGGAGATCTTTTTGGGAGACCCGTTGAAGAGAATGACATGACCTCTCTTTTGAAATAGATATGACATTAACCCTACCTCAACCCACTATCTTTTTGTTGGTTTTTAGGGAGCAGCACCAAAGTATAGGGTTGTACATGCTGTAGCTTTTATAGGATTAATGATTATCTACTAGTGCAAATGATAGTCTTTTATCGAGCTGGCTATTGTTAATTGATCTGTTGTCCTGCTTATCCATCTCTACTAATTTAATGGTTGTTTGGGAGTTGCGCATTCCACTTGCGTTTATTTAAGAGATAATTAATTGGGGTGGATAACATACTTGGAACATCATTCTTTATGACCTAAGGTTTTTTGTTAGGTTTATAGCATACTCAGAGATTGAGACGTGACATGACTTTTCTGATTATGTTTTTGAATGATTTTTAGAGAATCAGAATATGTTTGATAACTGCACAAAATTTTTGTTCCTAAAACAAAAAACATTTGGTAACTACATCAAATTTTTTGTTCTCGAAAATAATTTTTCTTCCCAATTTTTTTCATTTAAGTCAAATAATTATGTAGTTACTTTGTGAAATTTTATCATAAATTTTGAATTAATTGAAGATTAATTTATATGATTATCTTATATAAGATATTACATATAATATTTTTTCGTGTTATTATGTCTAATTGTCATGTCATAACAAGTCATTTAAGCTTTAAAAAGGAGAGACCATACTGGGTTAGTGCGTGATTTCATATTAACTTGAGCCCTCCCATGCTTACACTAAATCGCAACAAGGAAATATCAAATTTGATCTTAGTGTAATCAATGACATATGTATGTATACATAAAAATGGAGTCGTCACCAATCTTTGGGGAAGGTAGACCGAAACCTTATCTAACGGTTGAAAGAAACCGTTTGATTCTATGCAACTAGAGAAATCTAGGTTCTGGGGACTTGGTTACATTAGTGTTTCAACTAATGCCCTTTCGGCATCGAAATTGAGTATTTTTAAAATATGTTTCATGCAAATTTCAATTTATTTTCAAGCACATGAGGTGAGCCGATACTAAGTATTCACACAAATTAATTTTGTCTTTTTTCAAATTTTCTAAAAGTAGACTAAGTTTAAAGTACCTAAACCTAAGAAAATCATAACCAATGAAATCAATTGCGCAATCATGAAATCATGGTAATGATATATTGCATTATAAAACTCTAATGAAGCCCTAAGGGCTTAAAGAAATATAGTTCAAGTTTAATTTCAAAAGTGTTTATAATTTTCCTAAAAAAGAATAAAATCTGTGAAATCTAGGGAATCTTAGCTCTAAATTTATGAAAATAAGATAAAACTAACATAATCTAAGCTTCTTCTATTTCTAGGGATTTTTTGAAAATTTTCTGATTTTTTCAATTTTTATTTTTATTTTATTTTTTTATTATCTTATGTATTTTTCTTTGAAAATGAAACCTTGTTCTATTTTAGATAGGGAAAAAAGTGATGAGAGAACTGAAGATGTGGAACTTCATTTTATTTTGTTATTCTCAAAAGTGATTCTTTCTTTTTCAAAATCAATTTTTTATTCTTGTTTTTGCTCCGAAACTGTTTTTGAGAATAAAATTAGTATCATTTACGTTATCAGATATAATTCTCATCTTTTCTTTTTGTTTCGAAAAACAGAATCAAAGAACGAAAATTGCTGCCATGCATGCCCTTAATCTCTTGAAGCTCCAGAAAACAACGAACCATAGCGTGTTCTTCCACATAGTTCGAGTACAAAGCACTTGCCGATGCTATAGTTGAACTAATCTGGCTTGAGTCACTCTTAGAGCTTGGGTTCCCTCTTCAAGGTCCTCCCATCCTTTGGTGCGATAATATTAGTGCCACTTACTTGTTCGGAAATCCGATTTTTCATGCTCGTACCGAACATGTTGAAATTGACTTCCACAAACGATAGCTTAATGTGCAGTTTATCTTCATAGCTGACCAATTGGTCAATGCTCTCACCAAAGCTCTTCCTACAATAAGTTTTGAATTTTTACAAGACAAGTTGAAGATTCGCGGTCTCAACTCTTCCATTTGAGGGGGTGTATCAACCGAATATTACACTATCAATTTCGAAAGATTTGGAGTCGTACCTTTGAATATTAACAATTGAATACCGCGCTATCGGTTTTGGAAGATTTGGAATTGGATATTTGGAAGTAGGAAAGTTTTCTATTTTATATATTTCTTTTCTTGCTAGTAAATCTTCTAGAATGTGGTCTTGGGTATATAAATACCCTTTTAAGCTTAATGGATATATGAAACGAATTCTGCCTCAATAGGCCACGAGAGAGAGGGAGGGGGACATTGATATCGAAGGGGGGCATTGATATGGAAGAGGGCGTTACACGATCTTGAGGAGAGGACTACGAAGGCGAGGCCAATTCTTCATCAATATCAAATATTTGCATCCCACCATTGTTGTTGTTTTCTTCTTCCTTTATCAGGTTTCGCTCATGTCTTCCACATAGAAAATGCAAATGGACTCTTCTTTCTTTGTTCAATGTCCTGCGTTGCTGTTGTTGCCTTAACCAACGCCGGTTCCTTGTTATCCCCAGTAGCGATTTCCAACAACTTAGGTCCTAGCAGCGATTACACCAGTTCAACAGTGTTAACGAGATCCAATTTCGCTTCACCGCCAGCTTCATTGCATTGTCTTTGCCATGTCATTATCTATGCTATGCCATTCAATTCCATATCATATTTACCATGTCATTTAGCAATCAGATGTTAAGTCCATATAGTTAAATCACATGCCATGTGTTGCGACCTAAATTCCAAAATTTTTGGTCAATAGATTATTAGGTTAATTATTTGACTAACCTTCTCCCAAGTTCTATCAAATCGCAACTTATAATTCAATATTTAATATGCAAAAATTTTCAATAAAAGTCGCCACTAATCATTTTTGGTAGGTCGATTAGAAATTTAAGTAAATTAATGGAAGAACAAAATTACTTTTATGAAGCAGAGATTAAAGGCCTGTTTGGTAACGTTTCTATTTAAAAAAAGTTATTTTGTCTAAAGTCAACTTTTTTTATTTTGTTCCCTGGATGAGTTTTAGAGAATAAGAATGCGTTTGATAATTGTATAAAATTTCTGTTCCAGGAATAGAAACACGTTTGGTAGCTACACAAAATTTTTATTATGAAAAATAATTTCTCTTCTCAATTTGTCATTTACATCAAATAATTACATAATCACATTTGATGATTTTCCTCAAACCCCACATTATGATCCTCTTGCACCATGACATTTTTTTTTTACCAAATAGGGATGCTTTAGATATGGATGGTCATTGATGCAGCATCATACTTCGGCAACAAATCAGGCAAGGTTTAGAAAAAATGGAAATGAAAAATCATTTACAATAGGATTGGCTAGTTGAATGGACTCATTTCCTACTTTTGAGATTTTTTTGGGAATTTTCGAAACGATTTGCCTATAAGGGCCAAAATCATCATTTGAAAGAAATCAAAAGACAAAATTGTCAAAAATAGGATTGGTTAGTTGAAATGACCCATCTCCTAATTTTTGATTTTTTTTTTGGAATTTTTGGAATTTTGTATTTTTTAGAATTTTTATGAATTTTCCATTTTTGGATTTTTAATCATTTATGATTTTTTTATTTTTATTTATTTTCAAAATTTTCATTTAAAAAAATATCCTGACCGGGTTAGGTTGACCCAGCCCACACCTCACAAATTCTCGACAAAAGTGAGAGAAGACTATCATTTCTTTTTTATTCTCAAAAGTGTTCTTTTTTTAAGAAACAATTTTTTTTCTCAAAATTGGTCCAAAAGTGTTCCCAAGAGTAGAATCGGAATTAGAATTATTTGCGTTACCAAATATATTTCTGATTCTTTTTGTTCTAGGGAACAGAAACAAAAAAACAGAAACGTTACCAAACAGGTCCTAAAAGACTAGGGATTTGATTACGCTATATTACTTTAACGTCCTTTCAGTCTATTTTATTTCATGAAAAATTTTCGTCATGCAACATTAATTGATTTTAACCTAAGTCACTAACAAATTCTAATTTGCGGTTACACAATCAATTAATGAACATCCAGAAATCAAATAAACTCAAGGAGCATGCACCACAGAATCTTTTTTTTTAATTTTCAGTTTTTTTATAAATGCATGAAAGACCATATGTAATGCATGAAATTATTCTAATATGCAATGACATGAATTAAATGCAGACTAATCTAAATATGTGCATGAAAATTAATTTCATGGCATATGAATTAACTAAAGTTCTCAACATGCACTTTTTAGACTAATGCATAGAATTATGCTGTAGTTTAATTAAAGTGATTACAAGATGTTCGAATTAATTAAATTAACCTAAGCATACAATTCTACATGAATGCAAATTAACATGCAACCTATATGACATGGCAAGAATAATGACGTGCAAGGAAGACATGGCAAGGATGGATGACATGATAAGGATGGTTTTTTTTGGGATGGATTTATTCTCCAAAATAGAATTATGTCAAAACAATGTTTATCTAAATATTTTGGAGTTTAAATTAACCTAAACCCTAATATATTAAAGATAGATTATTTCAAACATGAAATTCTATTTGAACATGCAAATTCTATCCCAAAATGCAATATAACCTAAATATTTTACAAAAAGAATTATATATGCAATTATCTATATGATGCTATTTTTAAAAGATGCTATTTTCAAATATGGAAAGTGAATGAATGCAATTTTTTTTTAAAATTTTTTTAGATCACATCATGGAATGGATATATTCTTAAAAAAATAACAATCAAGCAATCAAATAAAATAGGAAAGTGAATATGCCAATCAATTCAATCAAGAAAGTGGATATATTAATTAATTTTTTGAAAAAAATGCGATATTTGAATCCAATCTTTAATTTGTAATCTTACGATTAATGATTGAACTCAAATCCTCACCTAATCAGAGCATTCCATCAATAATCTTAAAATAGGCTTTCTCCTATATGGCAAGTTGCGGATTAAGAAGTTTTCTAATCAACCCGTTTTTTAAAAAAGATATCCACTTTATGAAATATGCACGATATGCCCAGATATGATATGCAAATATGACAAAATAGATAGGGCAATATCTTTAAGAGATGAGGAAATATATTTAATATTCCAAGGTTGCCTTTCCAATTTGAACTCGTCCCGAAAATTTATCAACCAAGCTAGTGACTTTTGGACCAGCTGGGATCGCGGATCGGCTCGAACAAGAGTGAGGCACGGCTGTCATTGGGGGGAATTGCGACTTGACTGGATGAGGGACTGATCGGGAGGCCTCTCGGCGTCTAACGAGGGGGTTCACGGTGAAGTAACATGATATTGGCTATTCTTCCCCCTCCAAATCCATAGTCATCAACGAGCAAGCTTTTCCTTTGACTATGGTCTGCAAGGAAACAAAGGATGCCGCTTGGACTCATCTGACTTTTATGCTGTCGGTTTTGGACCTACGAGAACGCCGAGAATTCTTTCCATTCCAAAGCTTCACCTGTACTTCAACGAACACACTGGAACGTAATCATCACAATACCTTATCAATTGCTTCTTGTTCTTGCCAAAGAATGGTCCAGTGTAATTCTCCAGGACTTTTGCACCACCGGACGCCCGATTCACCCTTGAGGTTGATCGGTTCGGTGAAGCTTAACATGCGGTGCCGACACAAGGCTCACGGTTGGATGGTACATAGGCTTGTCGTTGGTTGGTGATTAACGGCAAGGCTTCTCACAGCTTCATTGTTGACGCAGATCGATCAGACAGCCTCGTCATCGTCAAGTGGCTCAGTCGGAGGATGGCTCGGCGGTAACTCGTAGGTGGATGGATTAGTGCGCGCCGAGCGTCGGTGTTGCTTTGAAGGTTGCGTTCACCAATGGAGGAGCACT
Source organism: Psidium friedrichsthalianum (assembly GCA_019149425.1). NCBI lineage: Eukaryota > Viridiplantae > Streptophyta > Magnoliopsida > Myrtales > Myrtaceae > Psidium > Psidium friedrichsthalianum. Next base: position 27,198 of record JAGVVM010000060.1, read on the forward strand.
AGAGCGGCAGTGATTATTGGTGCTCGGAGAGGCGTTCTTGAAGAATTGATGAGAGAAAGTGCTCCCTCATTCCTTCGAGAGCGCCTTGCATCGTCCGAAAAAACGGCACATGAAAAATCCTTCTTTTTTTTTTTTTTTTACTATTCTTCCCCTCCGGTCAATAATTTTCGGTCAATAATTTTGTGTAATCTTTTATTTCCTATCTTGAAATAGGAGATATTTTGATAACAAAAAAACTTAATTGTCCTCCAAGTTTTCGTTAAATCAGCTCTTCACCTTGCAAACTTCGGCCAAATCATAATGATGCGCTTAGAGTTGGCAAACTCGAAATGCGCTGAAATTTGATCGGCTGCTTGGAAACTGGCCGTTGATGAAAATTCCCCGCTATTCCGTGACCGAGTTGTCATTTCGCGTTTTGTTGTCGTTTTGATGAATTTTTAGACAATCGTTTATTTTTCAGTGGCATTTTCGTAACTTTGTGTTTCCTGTTTAATTAGGATTAGCACCATTTAAATGGTGCTTATGGTTTCTAGTGGAAGGAAGATATTATTGATTTTGGATAATCATATTCGAGAGAACAAATTGTTCCTCTTTTAATTTCAACTTTCTGTTAATCAATTTCTGTTGCGTTTCGGCGTTACATAATCATAGGCTCGGTCGATTTTCCATACCGCGAGTTTAGTCTAATCAATTGAGCTCAAAACCATCACTTTAAATTCATCGGCCAATGGTCTGGGAAAAAAAACCCAAGTTATGCAACGCAAAAAATTAAACTAAACTATGTGAAAAATTATATGAAAATGATTTATATTTTTTTTTTTTCCGGGACAAGGTTAGCTCCTAATTTTTATTTAAAAAAAAAAAAATTTATACGTTAACACCATGTTATGATAGCTCACGTTAGTTGTCATTAGAATTGGGTCACACAGATAGAATTCCTCACGTCGTGTTGAATTAGTTGCATTTACATCTAAGTTTACATTACGTGCATTGCATATGGTTTCATAGATTAAAAAGAAGAAGAAGAAGAAGCAGAAAACCGAAAAAGTTGACCGATTGATTCAATGGGTTTGAATTCTTATTTTTCCCTTGGGCATTTCACCCCTGGGATGTTGTATTTACACCAGACACAGTGCATACCCTCATGCTCTGCAGTATCCTCCTGGACCTCCAAAGGAGAAATAATAACCCCATGGATCCGGCCTAACTTTCAGATCCAGCAGACCATAACAATTGGGTGCCGGGTCCACCTCCACGGGCATCTCTCCACCGGGAGGAAAACTCCCTCCACGTGCGTTCATCCACCGGACATCTTTGAAAAAAGCTGCTTTCCGGTAATCTGCATCCGGCAACACCCCATTGCCCATGGGCGGGCAATACCCGTCCGCGCTTTCTTGAGCGACTCCTCCCCACGCCGTGGTGAACGTACCGTTCTGCAAGTTCACGAACAGCTCCTTCGGCCAGTAGCCCACGTTCCAATCATGAGCGCGGAGCCACCAGCTCCCGGTGTACGAGTCCTGCGACGACATTGACAACGACGGAAGCAATCATATAAGCACACACGTCCAGCTCTCATTTATTGAGATAAGTCGAGTCTCTTGATCATATGGAAGAACTGAAATCACCTGGGAGATCTCAACTTTGAGTGCATAAATGGGTCCACCATGGGTAGAAACTGGTTTAACTGGATATTGGGAGTTATTGTTCTATGCACTTGTACAAAACCTTGGCAGAATGTGTTGTAGCAACCATCGCGCCAACTATTTCCCTGTTACCAATAATGCTCTTGTTTTAAGGTAAATCAAGATAATGCTACCTATATAAGTGAAAAAAAAAAACAGAAATTTGATCTACGAACTTATTGAAGTTTGTAAAAAGTACGAAGAAATACCGTCCAATATGTAAACAGTCGAGGAAGATGATCGCCGCCCACACCCGGATGGACCTAATACAACAACATATAATGTTAATTAAAAATACTATAGTAAAAAAAAAAAAGTCGAAATCCTCCTTCATATTTGATTTACGTACAACAAAACATACTTACATGCCAACCGGCTACAATCATGCTGAATCGATCAAGAGGTCCAGTCGAAATCCATACACTGTGCGCACTATATTGATCTTGAGCTACGGTTAAATTGTAGACAGAGATATGTGCGCTAGCACCATACTTTCTAATATCAGGACGATCATATCGTATGGTTGCTCGCTGAAAAATACACATATTGGATCAACTGTGAGAGAGAGAGAGAGAGAGAGAGAGAGAGAGAGAGAGAGAGAGAGAGAGAGAGAGAGAGAGAGAGAGAGAGAGTACATGTAGGGAACGTTCCCCGGAAGGAACATCTTCATTTTCGACCATATTCACGTAAGGCATCTTAGGAAGGGACCTTGTCCTTATCAAATCTTCTTTTTTGATTCGTTGGATGGGAACTGTTCCAATCGGACAAGGTTTTCTCGATTGAAATTGCACATACTTGGTCCTAGAGGAAGTTTGGAGGACCCCAGGGGCAAATTGGGTTTTCTCTATCAAAACCAAATTATATATTAGGAGAGTCCGCAGTTAGCGCCTAACAAAAAGTTTTATTTATGCACATCATTCAACAATCAATCCTGCAAGTAAATTACGAACGAAATGTCAAAAAGTGTTTACTTGAACTTTATGATTCTTAAGTAAAGGATGATCCAGCGCCGGTTGTTTGTCGATATCAACACAATCAATAGTGTCTCCTTCCTCAGTCTCCATGCAAAAAAAACAAAAACAAACAAACTTAACATTATTACCAAGATATGTATTAGAAAGATGAAACGTTGCACCAGGTCCCTATCACATTACCAGGAATGTCACAACCGGTGGCTTGTTTAGAAGCTTCAGTTGCTCTTCCAATTTGATGTCATCATCTTCGAATATATTTGTACCTCTACACTGTAAATCGAAAACAAAACCAACCCCAACACTAACTGTTTCAAAGCCATGGTGATTCCAGAAACTTGCTGCAATTGTAAGAGGACTGGAGTCTTATATACAGAGCTTAGATCCCTGATGGAGCAGGTTCAAACTCAGCCTAGTATTATTTTTCATTTTGGCCAGCTGCAATCGGACATTTTGGGAGGATAAGATTTTGCTAGATTACTATAAGTTCCATTTTACGTTTAGATTCCGGATGGAGCAGGTTTAAATTTGGCAAGTACCTTCTTTTTTTCCATTTTGGGCATGGTATAATCATGACATTTAGGGAAATAAAACTTTTGGTGAGTTATTATAAGATTGATTCACAGCTTACGTCCCAGATGGAGCAAGTTCAAACTCAGCAAGTGCCTTTCCAATTTTCGCCTTACTTTAATCCGTGTTATTTAGAGGGATTTGTTTCACAAATGAATGATTTTTAAACTATTTCTCAAAAATGATTGTTTATATCACTTAAAATAATTAATCAATAGAAAGTATTTCCTTTTAACAATAATTTATGTCTAATATTTTCATGAAAGATAAAATATTTTTTTCACTAATTTTTGTAGGCGACACAAAAAATAATTTTTGGCAAAGCATTTTTTAAATTGTTCATTCTTTTGTATGACAAATGGAACCTTAGGGAAGGATAAAAAACTTTTGCTTGAGTTATTCATGATTACAACTCTGATTTATTTACTACATTAGACTCCTCCCAATGCCATTATCTACTTTTCCTCTTCGGCCCTAATTTTCTATCAAAGTATACACAGAGTTAAGGAAAAGGTACCTGTTATAAAGGAGGCTCCTTCAGTTGTCGTTCCCGAGGAGGCTGGTCCAATTGGGTAACAACGGTCCGAGTACTGGCGGGCTTCGGGGGAGGAACCGTTCTCCGCAAATGCGTCGGATTAGGTGGGGGGTGGCGAGAAGCGTTCCTTCCATCGCAAAAGAAAAACAGAACAATGATTCCGACCTTATGCAGAGTGTTTTGGTCCAGCTCAGCTGGACCGATTGGGATTTTATGGATTCCCTGGATGTCCACATCCAATGCTCCGCCTGGTGCTGCTGTGGGCGAGGAGAGGTGGGGTTTTCAGGGCGGATCCTCGCTGTCCAATTCTGGCTTGCCATGACCAGGTTCGTCAAGAGCAAGCAGCACGGTAGCTGCGGATACTGCAGGCCTGATCCTTGGGATCAAATCCGCTATGGGGAGCGCGAGCTCTCTTTTCGCCGGTACTCCGGTCTTCCTGCATCAACCAGAAACATCGACTTCGACTATGCCTGAGTGAGAATGGCAGTGAACACAATCGGGAGAGGAGAGCTCTCTTTTCGCCGGGACCCCTGACATAGTTTCACTATGTCAGGGGGGACATAAGGGGATCGGGCTTCCATTCAAAAATTGACGACCCAAATTGCTTAATTTAAATTTTTAAAATTCTCACCGAAAATTTTCCCCCCTTTTAAAAAGTCGATGTGGATCAATCTGGGCCATCCATTTGAATTGGACGGCCCGAATAATTTTAGATAATGTCACCCCTAACATTATGTTAGGGGATCCAAACCGAGGAGAATAACGATGAAGTGTTGTCGTAACCTGAGATGCCCAACAAAATTAAGGTTTAATATTTTTGGATAATTTTGGTTGGTTTCGGTTACCCCAACTGAATTGATAAAACTGAACCGTGGGGGGGAGGTGGGTGGGGGGTTGGGGGGGGAGGGCAACAATGGAATGAGCGAGGGGAGAGGAAGGGGAAGGAAGAGAGCGAGGGAGGGAAGATAGCGAGCGGAGAGAGGAAGAGAAGAAGAGGAAGGGAGGAGAGAAAGGGGGGGGAGGATGGGGAGGGGGATCCAAAGAAGGAGAGAAGGAGGAGGGAGAGGAAAGAAAGAAACGGAAAGAAGAGAGAGGAGAGAGGGGAGACAGACCTAAGAAGAAAGGAGCAGAGAAGGGGGAGAAGGAAGAAAAAGGGAAGGAAAGAGAACGGAACGGGGAAAAAAGGGGGAGGGAGGGCAAAGAAAAGAGGGAAGGGGAAGAAGGAGGGAAGGAGAAAAGGAGAGGGAGGAGGAGGAGAGGAGGAGAGGG
>JAGVVM010000061.1:0-13164 GCA_019149425.1 Psidium friedrichsthalianum
GGGGGTTTTTTCTTTCTCTTTCCCTCTCCCTTCTTTTTCCCCGTCCTTAGGTATGATGTAACCATTACATCATTCCATGACAATCATCCTGATGTTATGCATGTATAATCAATTCGTCCTTAGTGAGCTTTAGAAAAAGGAAATGAATCCAATCCTTTTTAACTCTTTTTGACTATCCAAATAGTCCTATTGCATTCTCGCGGTCTCGTCTTCGTTATGGACTTCGCCAGATGTTGGTTAAAGATGTGACATCCTAGGTTCACCCCTGAACTGTCAATGAGATTTCTCAAGGAATTGATCGTCCCAAATCAATCCTTAGATCCCACAAACCGTGAGTTATGTCTAAACACATATCACGGTTACCCAGTCAGAATGAAGTACGAGGACAAAGTGAATTGTTGGCCTTGGTTCGGTGTTATTTGGTCCTTCTGTCTTACCATGTCCCGATCGAATGAAGGGCCATGGATATCTGAGTCAAACCCACAGATTCGATCATATGCACAAATCTATTTAACGTGCATTCGACGAGACTCCTCTCGACTTCTGTCTTGGCTAAGGACTTTCTAATGTACCGTCACATAGATTGCATAGAACATCAACCTCATCTAATGAGGAGACAGATCCCAACTGTTGCCCACGCCTGTAACTTCATATTTGGAGACTGTGGCCATCATGCACAGAGGCGGATCTATGGTCAGCCAATATCGTACCTGTGAACCACAGCCATCCAATATATAAGCCAGCATCGCGACTCAGGTCTAAGGACCATTAACACACCAAAGCCAAGAGTGATTGAGACATTAACCAATCACGGAGCCTCCATGTTAGTCATTCGCTCTTTCGTCACGTTCAGTGGATTCGATCGAACTCATTTCGATGCGAACACCTGTGTTCTAGCTTAAACGTCTAACATTGATGACTTGCAACTCGTCATCCCTATTGGGCATTTAATACTCAATAGCGAGGCTACGAACACACTGGTCTCAACCGACTCGTGGATGCTCAATATACGATTCCTTCGACCAAGAAACTAATTTGAAGATCAGAAACCAACTGATGACCCGTCACACATATTCTTGACGCCTCAAGAATAGGTATCAGTTCCAATAGATTTAACGGACTTTATTCATCTATATAAAAGGGACAAGATGAATAAACGTGCGTCTTACCATTAATACAATATCGATAGTACAATATTTATGCCATACATGTGATCATCACATGGTTGCTTTAGGGCATACTCCTAATAATGAAAAGAGAGGCCAAGAAAGAATACTCAAAGTGGATCTGGAGAGAGACCCGTAAAGGCAAACTTCTTGGACAATTTTAGTGGGCAAAGATTAGTGGAGAATGAGCAGAAAGGTCACAATGCCCACTCAAATAAAAGGGGATGATAAAAAAAAGAAAACGAAAAAAATAGCTTGACCGAAAAAAGGAGGCACGTTGCATGGGTGGAGCGACCGAAAGAGGAAAGCATGAAATGATAGTGGTGGTGGGCGAAAGCTCACTCTCCAAGAATGCAATGATGGAACTCCACCAAAGGAAAAATGGGCATCGGCAACGACTAGATCTAGGGATTCTCGATGGAGCCTCAGGACAATTTTTGGGGGTGGATGGGAGCAATGATTCAAAGATAAAGTGGAAAATGACTAGGGAACATTAAGTTAGAGGACAACTTTCGGTGGGGGAACAAAAGAGTGGGGAGGGCACTCAGGAAAAAAAAAGGAGACACGGCTAGCACTAAAAAAAGAAAAGTGGGGGAGCAAATGATGAATGTGCAAAACAAGAACTCGTCCTACTTAGTGGAGTATATAAGACAATGTCAAGTGGACCGGTGCGGGATTCCTTCAAGGGGTCTAAAGATGGCATCCACTTTCATTGGGTCTCTCTCTCTCTCTCTCTCTCTCTCTCTCTCTCTCTCTCTCTCTCTCTCTCTCTCTCTCTCTCTCGGTAGCCTAACCCAAGAACGAAACCGTGTTGTTTCCTAACAGAAACCGCCATGGAAACCACCTCAGCAAAGCAAGAAAATGATGAATGGTCGTGGATCCGCGAAGACCTCTTCCTCTACGAGCCCCCTTGCTTTGGCACCATTGGCGGCAAGCTCATGCAGATAAAGGAGGTCGCTCACTTCCTCGGCCACGTTGGCGCTAAGACATTTTATGGCTATGGAGTAGCAACTGGAGGGCCTCTTGAATGGGGTCTTTGCTACAACAAAGAGATGAGCCCCAGCCAGTCATACTGTGATGGCTACTACAAACTCACCTTTCCTTGTAGTCCTGGAGTTGAGTACTATGGCCATAGTGCCCTGCCCATCTATTGGAACTACAATTATCATGCCATTGGCGAAGTTTTGAAGGAGGATATGTTGAATCGTCCAGAATACATTGAGCAGAACACATCCCTCGCCCTCCAAGCTGCTATTCGGAAGTGGATGAGTTCAGTCAAGAAATCATAGCCTTCGGCTCATGACATCTTCGTCGGTCACTAGAAGCCCACCAAGAACGACACTTTGACCAAGCGTGTTCTTGGCTATAGCGCCACCATGATCTCTTCAGCGAGGTATGCAGTTTCACCCTTCACGGCCTCTATTACTTGACACCCAGAGGCGCTCGTTTGCCAAGCCTCAGTTTTGTCCGATACCCGTCATTAAGAATGAGCAGGCTCACGTTGAGGCCCCTCAGTTGGTCAAGATTGGTTTATAATTTACGACTTGGTGGGCTTTGAATGTGGTGTTCAACATATATAACAAGAAGGTTTTGAATGCGTTCCCTTATCCGTGGCTCACGTCCACGCTCTCGCTCACTGTTGGTTCTTCGATGATGCTGATTTCTTGGGCGACCAAAGTCGCCAAGACCCCAAAAGTTAATCTTGAGTTTTGGAAGATACTATTGCCGGTGGTTGTGGCTCACATAATTGGGCATGTAGCAGCAGCTGTGAGCATGTCAAAAGTTGCGGTGTCCTTCGCTCACATCATCAATAGGGGGGAGCTTGCTTTCAATGTATTGGTCTAAAGGTTCTTGCTAGGGGAAACATTCTCATTTTCATTGTATTTGTCTCTATTGCCAATCATCGGGGGAAGGGGCTTTTCACAAAAGAAATTGATGAGGCGCTAATCAATGGAGATATGGATACCTCTGTCCATTCTATGAAAGATGTCCCCACTTACTTCATAGATAATACTATACTACCTTGCAATCTTCAACGCGAGGATGTCCACGATGCATTTATCTCCATGTCCGTGGGGTCTCTTACTGAACTCCCTGCTGGAAGTATTACTGGTATGGCTTCACTCGGGAGGAAGTCGCAAATACTTAATAGATATCCTTCACTCCAAGTCCAGGAGAACTTCTGGGGCAATGTCCAGATGCGGTTGAAAAAGCTCATGAAGGAGTTGTTCAAGCAATACTATTCACACATGGGGGTCGTCTTATTTGGTCAATTCGATTGCAAAAAAGGGAGAGAGAGATCAGTTCCATCGCATGGCATTTTCATGCCGAGTGGTGAAGAAGATTTGGAGGGAGCAGTGACTACCAAGATTATACTCCATGCACCAATCCAAGGAGGTGGAAGAAATACGGTACTCATCGCCTTACTTTCATGGAACGCTACTACCCATCCAATTTTTGAAAGGAAGGAGTGTTTGGTTCCACCACCAGATGGTTACAAGCCACCCATCAGATGGCCAATGAGCAGAGATCAGTGTTGACACAGAAATATACCATATGACTGGATAGGCCAAGCAATAAATTGAAGATAAGTACTCTTTGTTATTTTTCTAGTTTTAAATGTAATGAGCACGGATTTTCTACACTCACTTTCGTTCTGTTTTATGTTGGAAAACAGTTTCGTATCAGCGATAAATGATCAATGAAGCAAAAAAGATGAAGCAATGCTGAAAGTGGCCATTCGGGCTTTGTTAATCAAGGATGGCACAAGAGTCGAATTTTCGAGAATTTCGTTGCCTAAATGGATTAATTTAAATTTCGATTATGCCATGTCATATTCATATTGTAATTTTCTATATTTTATTGCTTAAAAGATCCGAACCCCAGATTACAGTAGGCCATGTCCCTTACTTGGTGGTGTAAAGATCTCATGTATTTCTTCTCTTGTATTTTGGTTTCTACACCATTGAATCCCAGAATTGATAGGCCGAGCTACCTGTTGGAGGTTCTTTATTTACTGCTTTCTGTATTTTATTTTCTATAGTTTAATTTTCATATTGTCAAGCCCCAGAATCGGTGGGCCAAGCCACCTACTGGAGATTCTTTATTTACTGCTTTCTGTACTCTATTTTATACATTTTTGTTTCTACACCATCGAATCCCAGAATTGGTAAGCCAAGCCACCTGTTGGAGGTTCTTTATTTACTGTTTTATGTACTTTATTTTATGCATTTTGGTTTCTACATTATCAAACCTTAGAAGCGGTAGACCGAGTCACCTGCTGGAGGTCGTAACACTACACAAAAGTCGTTAGCTCACTCCCTCTTTTGGCTTCAGGGAATTTTTAATGCTTATCTTTATATGTTGTTTTTTATATCGTATCTTTTGATATTGCGTTTATATTCAAAATATTTTGCATCGTCAATCTTATTTAATTCAAAAATACCAAAAAATGTCATTCATGTGTATTTCATATAGTATAGCTCATGCATATTTTACCATGCTGCATACGTATTCGTATTGCAATTTTCTATATTTTTCGATCCGAACCCCAGATCCCAGATCGCAGTAGGCTCTGCCTCCTACTTGGTAGTGTAAAGATCTAATGTATTCTGTTGACTAGTTTTGTGATACATATGTCATATTCGCATATCATGTACACATGTCACATACGTATGTCGTATCCTCATATACATATATGCATATCGTATTCGCATGTCACGTACGTACGTCGTATTCGTATTGTCATTAATTCATGCATATTCATCCAAAAAAAATTCAGAAAATTCAGAAAAATCTCAAAAATTAGAAAACGGGTCATTTCGACTGGTCAATCTTATTTTTGATGATTTATTCACGTGTCGAGTCCACATATCTATGTTCATATGTCGTATATGCATGTCCACGTATGTGTGATTCGCATACACATGTTACATACGTATGTTCATATACGCATGTCGAATTCGCACGTCCACGTACATATGTCGCGTTCGCATATCGTATTCGTGTGTCTTCGTATCCGCATTCGTACGTCTTCCAATTCGCATGTCACATTCGTACGTCTTCGCATCTTCATAATTGTAATCGTATGTATTCGTATCTGCCTGTCTGTATTCGTATACCAACATAAACATGTCCACGTATGTATGTCGCGTTTGCATGTCCGCATTCATATGTCGCATCTGCATGTCTGCGTTCGCATGCTGTATTCGTATATCGTATTTGCGTATCCACGTTCGCATGTAATGTACACTCACGTTTGCATGTCATATTTGTATATCCATACTCGCATATTCATGATTGCATGTCTGCGTTAGCATGTATACGTTCGCACTATGTAGCACGGACACCGACATCGATACCGACACGGCGACACGACACGGCGACACGGCATTTCTCAAAATAGAAAATTCCGACACGTCGAGGACACGTCATATTAAATATATTTTTAAATATAAAAATAATAAACGAAGCCAAAACATGTGTCATATACATTAATTCGAACCGAAGAGGGCAAGTTTCTATTTATGTCAAGTTTGATAAACTCATGAGCTTTTTTTTGTCGAAAAAGTCATTTCATTCGTATTATAAGTCAAAAAGAATATCATATGTGCTTCTGAGCATAACAAATTTCAAAGGGCTTGAGGTGGGTTAAAAACCTAGTCAGGTGGGAGAGTATTATGAAATTGCACTATAATAACCCAATCTGCAATCTTGTTTTGGGTCCGTGCACAATAGGTTAGCCGTAGCTTTTCACTTTTGAAACACAAGTCTGAGTATTCCTTGATCAACGCTTGTACTTCTCATGAGACTATATCTATGCCTTGGAGCATTTTGACTAAATAGATACTGTTTCGCTCCAAATCTATCTCTTCAACCACTCTATCTGCAAACCACGTCAATTCAAGCACTTCAAAGCATCCAACAGAGCTAGGGTTTCGGCATGAAGGGGAATTAGACATTCACAAACCTCGCTACTCCTTCAACCAACAGCCCAGAGGAGTCTTTGCATACTCATGCCACCGCGCCATCAGCTTCTCCCTCTATGAACGCTCCATCGACGTTAATTTTCAGAGCTCCCGAGCGCAATGGAAACCAAGAAGTCTATGAGATCTCCTTATTTTTCCCTTTTTTCTATGGATTTCGAGCTCTATCTAATGAACTTCTCCCTCATTGCACACGCTTCCGTGACCACTTCAAAACCGGCAAGGTTCCAAAAGTTCTTTTTTTTTTAATGGTTATGTCCGACACGCTGGACACGCGTGTTGGCTGCGTATCCCACGCATTGACCGAGTGTCGAAATCCCGACATGCGGTCAACGAGTGTCGGATGCGTGTCCCTCACGTGTCGGTGTCCGACGCGTGTCCAACACCGATACGCACACCTAAGAGAGGTATCGGTGCTACATAGCATTCGCATGTCTATTTTTGCATATTTACATTTTGCTTATCTATGCACCCATTATCATCCATGCATTTCATCTAAAAAATGAAAATACAAAAAAGAGAACACCTCGCTAGAGCCTTAGGAGTAAACCAAGCCTGAGTTGCCAAATTAGGATATCCATGGAATTAAGGTACCGAAAGGGCATTGGTTTTAATTAACTAGCATAATCAAGTCCCCGAACTCATAATCACTGGTTCGTAGAAATAATTTAGTTCTTCTGCTAATCTACTTAGGTTTCTAGTCGACCGACCAAAAAATGATTAGCAGCGACTCCAAATTCTAAAATCATTTGAACAAAAACCAAAGTCGCGATTCGGTAGGACTTGGAAGAGTCCGTATTATATTAGTCAATCTAATTAACCTGATAATTCGTTAACTTGAGAATTTTGAATTTTAGGTCGCGGTAGGGGTTCTAGGGCTAATCTTGGGCTAAATTTTTGTGGAGAACTACTAGAGAGATAGGTGAAGAAAAGTTAAAATGGCGTCTCAAAATGATGACGTTTGAGCAGTGAAACGGATGACACAATAGACAGCAGAGGTGGAGACTAAATCTGGCTGAAAGAGAAAAATTGAGAGAGAGAGCTTGGGCTGATGATGAGCCACGAAAATGGAGGAGAGAGGGAGCAGATTGTTGGCCAAGAAGAGAAGAGAGAAAGAAAGAGACAATCATCAAGCATTAAATGGGCACACTAATCAAGCTTGGACTTGATCAAAGATGGCAAGGTGGCTAGGTGAGGTGTCCTATAATGAGGTGTTATGGTGAGGTGGCGATGATGACGTGGCCGACGCGATGGATTTGACAACGGATGCGACATTTTCTAGCGATCGGCTAATTTTTTGGACTGGTTGGGGCTCAAGTGTAAACAATTGCAGACACAAGATTTTCTAAGATTAGAATTATAATCTCACTAAAAATACTACCACTACAAATCTAGAGAGTATATCACAAACTAGGGGCTAAAATGTCTTTTCTAGACTTCTGATACTTATCCGGCTTATCGGGAGCAAAATGATCAACTACGAAACCAGCGATGTATCGTCCAATATTTGTCTCTTAGTTCTCGAAAATCTAATATTATTTGTCTTACAAATGACCGAAATTCAAGATGTCACAAATCTCCCATCCTTAAGAAGTTTCGTCCTCGAAACTTGGCTCTTACTTCCTTCTTATCAAATGCAAGACCCTTACAGTCATTATCTCACTCAACTATGTAGCCTTATTATGCTTTCGCTGCGTATTCTGATCAGTTGTCTTCCTTAATTGCTACATCTTGCAATTTTAACCATTCTCAGGGTTATTACCCACCTTACTGATCATAAATCTATTTGGCGATATTACTAGGCTACTTGCTCATGATCACTTCGTGAACGTCAAGTAGCCTAGTAATATCGCCAAATAGATTTATGATCATTAAGGTGGGTAATAACCCTGAGAATGGTTAAATTGCAAGATGTAGCAATTAAGGAAGACAACTGATCAGAATACGCAGCGAAAGCATAATAAGGCTACATAGTTGAGTGAGATAATGACTGTAAGGGTCTTGCATTTGATAAGAAGGAAGTAAGAGCCAAGTTTCGAGGACGAAACTTCTTAAGGATGGGAGATTTGTGACATCTTGAATTTCGGTCATTTGTAAGACAAATAATATTAGATTTTCGAGAACTAAGAGACAAATATTGGACGATACATCGCTTGGTTTCGTAGTTGATCATTTTGCTCCGATAAGCCGGATAAGTATCAGAAGTCTAGAAAAGACATTTTAGCCCCTAGTTTGTGATATACTCTCTAGATTTGTAGTGGTAGTATTTTTAGTGAGATTTATAATTCTAATCTTAGAAAATCTTGTGTCTGCAATTGTTTACACTTGAGCCCCAACCAGTCCAAAAATTAGCCGATCGCTAGAAAATGTCGCATCCGTTGTCAAATCCATCGCGTCGGCCACGTCATCATCGCCACCTCACCATAACACCTCATTATAGGACACCTCACCTAGCCACCTTGCCATCTTTGATCAAGTCCAAGCTTGATTAGTGTGCCATTTAATGCTTGATGATTGTCTCTTTCTTTCTCTCTTCTCTTCTTGGCCAACAATCTGCTCCCTCTCTCCTCCATTTTCGTGGCCTCATCATCAGCCCAAGCTCTCTCTCTCAATTTTTCTCTTTCAGCCAGATTTAGTCTCCACCTCTGCTGTCTATTGTGTCATCCGTTTCACTGCTCAAACGTCATCATTTTGAGACGCCATTTTAACTTTATCTTCACCTATCTCTCTAGTAGTTCTCCACAAAAATTTAGCCCAAGATTAGCCCTAGAACCCCTACCGCGACCTAAAATTCAAAATTCTCAAGTTAACGAATTATCAGGTTAATTAGATTGACTAATATAATACGGACTCTTCCAAGTCCTACCGAATCGCGACTTTGGTTTTTGTTCAAATGATTTTAGAATTTGGAGTCGCTGCTAATCATTTTTTGGTCGGTCGACTAGAAACCTAAGTAGATTAGCAGAAGAACTAAATTATTTCTACGAACCAGTGATTATGAGTTCGGGGACTTGATTATGCTAGTTAATTAAAACCAATGCCCTTTCGGTACCTTAATTCCATGGATATCCTAATTTGGCAACTCAGGCTTGGTTTACTCCTAGGCTCTAGCGAGGTGTTCTCTTTTTTGTATTTTCATTTTTTAGATGAAATGCATGGATGATAATGGGTGCATAGATAAGCAAAATGTAAATATGCAAAAATAGACATGCGAATGCTATGTAGCACCGATACCTCTCTTAGGTGTGCGTATCGGTGTTGGACACGCGTCGGACACCGACACGTGAGGGACACGCATCCGACACTCGTTGACCGCATGTCGGGATTTCGACACTCGGTCAATGCGTGGGATACGCAGCCAACACGCGTGTCCAGCGTGTCGGACATAACCATTAAAAAAAAAAGAACTTTTGGAACCTTGCCGGTTTGAAGTGGTCACGGAAGCGTGTGCAATGAGGGAGAAGTTCATTAGATAGAGCTCGAAATCCATAGAAAAAAGGGAAAATAAGGAGATCTCATAGACTTCTTGGTTTCCATTGCGCTCGGGAGCTCTGAAAATTAACGTCGATGGAGCGTTCATAGAGGGAGAAGCTGATGGCGCGGTGGCATGAGTATGCAAAGACTCCTCTGGGCTGTTGGTTGAAGGAGTAGCGAGGTTTGTGAATGTCTAATTTCCCCTTCATGCCGAAACCCTAGCTCTGTTGGATGCTTTGAAGTGCTTGAATTGACGTGGTTTGCAGATAGAGTGGTTGAAGAGATAGATTTGGAGCGAAACAGTATCTATTTAGTCAAAATGCTCCAAGGCATAGATATAGTCTCATGAGAAGTACAAGCGTTGATCAAGGAATACTCAGACTTGTGTTTCAAAAGTGAAAAGCTACGGCTAACCTATTGTGCACGGACCCAAAACAAGATTGCAGATTGGGTTATTATAGTGCAATTTCATAATACTCTCCCACCTGACTAGGTTTTTAACCCACCTCAAGCCCTTTGAAATTTGTTATGCTCAGAAGCACATATGATATTCTTTTTGACTTATAATACGAATGAAATGACTTTTTCGACAAAAAAAAGCTCATGAGTTTATCAAACTTGACATAAATAGAAACTTGCCCTCTTCGGTTCGAATTAATGTATATGACACATGTTTTGGCTTCGTTTATTATTTTTATATTTAAAAATATATTTAATATGACGTGTCCTCGACGTGTCGGAATTTTCTATTTTTGAGAAATGCCGTGTCGCCGTGTCGTGTCGCCGTGTCGGTATCGATGTCGGTGTCCGTGCTACATAGTGCGAACGTATACATGCTAACGCAGACATGCAATCATGAATATGCGAGTATGGATATACAAATATGACATGCAAACGTGAGTGTACATTACATGCGAACGTGGATACGCAAATACGATATACGAATACAGCATGCGAACGCAGACATGCAGATGCGACATATGAATGCGGACATGCAAACGCGACATACATACGTGGACATGTTTATGTTGGTATACGAATACAGACAGGCAGATACGAATACATACGATTACAATTATGAAGATGCGAAGACGTACGAATGTGACATGCGAATTGGAAGACGTACGAATGCGGATACGAAGACACACGAATACGATATGCGAACGCGACATATGTACGTGGACGTGCGAATTCGACATGCGTATATGAACATACGTATGTAACATGTGTATGCGAATCACACATACGTGGACATGCATATACGACATATGAACATAGATATGTGGACTCGACACGTGAATAAATCATCAAAAATAAGATTGACCAGTCGAAATGACCCGTTTTCTAATTTTTGAGATTTTTCTGAATTTTCTGAATTTTTTTTGGATGAATATGCATGAATTAATGACAATACGAATACGACGTACGTACGTGACATGCGAATACGATATGCATATATGTATATGAGGATACGACATACGTATGTGACATGTGTACATGATATGCGAATATGACATATGTATCACAAAACTAGTCAACAGAATACATTAGATCTTTACACTACCAAGTAGGAGGCAGAGCCTACTGCGATCTGGGATCTGGGGTTCGGATCGAAAAATATAGAAAATTGCAATACGAATACGTATGCAGCATGGTAAAATATGCATGAGCTATACTATATGAAATACACATGAATGACATTTTTTGGTATTTTTGAATTAAATAAGATTGACGATGCAAAATATTTTGAATATAAACGCAATATCAAAAGATACGATATAAAAAACAACATATAAAGATAAGCATTAAAAATTCCCTGAAGCCAAAAGAGGGAGTGAGCTAACGACTTTTGTGTAGTGTTAC
This sequence comes from Psidium friedrichsthalianum, assembly GCA_019149425.1. Classification (NCBI taxonomy): domain Eukaryota; kingdom Viridiplantae; phylum Streptophyta; class Magnoliopsida; order Myrtales; family Myrtaceae; genus Psidium; species Psidium friedrichsthalianum. The sequence continues at coordinate 11,489 of JAGVVM010000061.1, forward strand.
GACCTCCAGCAGGTGACTCGGTCTACCGCTTCTAAGGTTTGATAATGTAGAAACCAAAATGCATAAAATAAAGTACATAAAACAGTAAATAAAGAACCTCCAACAGGTGGCTTGGCTTACCAATTCTGGGATTCGATGGTGTAGAAACAAAAATGTATAAAATAGAGTACAGAAAGCAGTAAATAAAGAATCTCCAGTAGGTGGCTTGGCCCACCGATTCTGGGGCTTGACAATATGAAAATTAAACTATAGAAAATAAAATACAGAAAGCAGTAAATAAAGAACCTCCAACAGGTAGCTCGGCCTATCAATTCTGGGATTCAATGGTGTAGAACCCAAATACAAGAGAAGAAATACATGAGATCTTTACACCACCAAGTAAGGGACATGGCCTACTGTAATCTGGGGTTCGGATCTTTTAAGCAATAAAATATAGAAAATTACAATATGAATATGACATGGCATAATCGAAATTTAAATTAATCCATTTAGGCAACGAAATTCTCGAAAATTCGACTCTTGTGCCATCCTTGATTAACAAAGCCCGAATGGCCACTTTCAGCATTGCTTCATCTTTTTTGCTTCATTGATCATTTATCGCTGATACGAAACTGTTTTCCAACATAAAACAGAACGAAAGTGAGTGTAGAAAATCCGTGCTCATTTACATTTAAAACTAGAAAAATAACAAAGAGTACTTATCTTCAATTTATTGCTTGGCCTATCCAGTCATATGGTATATTTCTGTGTCAACACTGATCTCTGCTCATTGGCCATCTGATGGGTGGCTTGTAACCATCTGGTGGTGGAACCAAACACTCCTTCCTTTCAAAAATTGGATGGGTAGTAGCGTTCCATGAAAGTAAGGCGATGAGTACCGTATTTCTTCCACCTCCTTGGATTGGTGCATGGAGTATAATCTTGGTAGTCACTGCTCCCTCCAAATCTTCTTCACCACTCGGCATGAAAATGCCATGCGATGGAACTGATCTCTCTCTCCCTTTTTTGCAATCGAATTGACCAAATAAGACGACCCCCATGTGTGAATAGTATTGCTTGAACAACTCCTTCATTGAGCTTTTTCAACCGCATCTGGACATTGCCCCAGAAGTTCTCCTGGACTTGGAGTGAAGGATATCTATTAAGTATTTGCGACTTCCTCCCGAGTGAAGCCATACCAGTAATACTTCCAGCAGGGAGTTCAGTAAGAGACCCCACGGACATGGAGATAAATGCATCGTGGACATCCTCGCGTTGAAGATTGCAAGGTAGTATAGTATTATCTATGAAGTAAGTGGGACATCTTTCATAGAATGGACAGAGGTATCCATATCTCCATTGATTAGCGCCTCATCAATTTCTTTTGTGAAAAGCCCCTTCCCCCCGATGATTGGCAATAGAGACAAATACAATGAAAATGAGAATGTTTCCCCTAGCAAGAACCTTTAGACCAATACATTGAAAGCAAGCTCCCCCCTATTGATGATGTGAGCGAAGGACACCGCAACTTTTGACATGCTCACAGCTGCTGCTACATGCCCAATTATGTGAGCCACAACCACCGGCAATAGTATCTTCCAAAACTCAAGATTAACTTTTTGGGTCTTGGCGACTTTGGTCGCCCAAGAAATCAGCATCATCGAAGAACCAACAGTGAAGCGAGAGAGCGAGAGCTT
>JAGVVM010000062.1:0-48705 GCA_019149425.1 Psidium friedrichsthalianum
CCAATATTTAGGACTTTTTCGACAATTTTCCTGTACGTATTGAGTAAATAAAGGAATATGCTCAGAATCACCTTTCTTTTTATGTTAACTAGTGTAATCATCTCCAAAACACTTTTAGTAAATTCGAATTGAATTGCACAGTGATCCACCTAATGGAAGTGTTCGAAAAAATGAATTGTGTACTTAAAAATGTTCTAAGAGTTTGACAATTTATGTTTAACTCCACATTTCTATTTGTTCTTGATAAATATGTACATTGTATCATCAAAACTCAAGCAACGTGTGGGTTTTCTTGAAGATTGCTTTGCAAGCAACTTTGACTTTTAGATACCCTCGAGGAATGTTGTGTGTTTGGTAAAACCTTTTTGTGAACAACTTGAGTCAAAGCTTTCCTTGGCAAAATCCAAAGCCAAAGCAATTACCCCTTTGCTTCGTACTTTCAGCATTTTCCAAAGGAAAAATTCAGACATTTAATGAATTTGTCATTATACTATCAAATTACAGGTTTTAGCCCCTTTGGGCAACGAGAGAGAAAGAGAGTTACAATTAGAGATATGCGGTTGGAGGGTCGTCCTACGTTGGAGAAGCTTCGCTAAAGTCGTGTGATGCCTGAAAGGTTAGCTAAGAGTCGCGACATAGACGCCTATCTGGCCCCGACCATAACTAGAACAACAAGATCCGGCTCTGCGATTAGTCGCACGATGGTCATGTGCTCCTAAAGCTGCGAGATATTGATGAGGCTCTACAACTTCAATAGCGGACAAGACAATAGAGAGAGGGTTGCAGCAGTTGGGGTGTGTTTCATATTTCCTAACCACAGAAAAGCATAGGGATTTCTAACACTGGAGAGCTTTTATAATTTGAATCCATATTTTTCATTGGTAGTTTAAGCTTGGGCCCTTGAATAGCTATGTTATGTATATCTTTTACAAAAGTGGAGTAATGAGAGGTGTGAGATGTTAATTATAATAGAATCATTTGCTGGACTTAATCCTAGTTTAAGGAAGAATCATGATAAAATCTTGTATCTCAATTCTATTTCTCGCCTTTTTACGCTTTACTTCGTTGTGGTTGCACGCCGAATCATAACAGCAGCAAGCTAGGTCTCCCTTTGGGTCGAGAAACCACGATGGGCGTGTTGCGCGTAGGGTCGCCCAATCTCAACAGTGCGCCACCCGGGGTCGCGCGCAATCTCGGCAGCCCGTCACCTAGGACTGAGCCACCTCAGCGGCCCACGGCCAAGGTTTCAATAATTTTTAACTTGTCCCCTGGTTTAATATGATTTGGGACACTCCCAAGAAAACAACAGTTGTATTAAGGCTTGTATTGGCTTCTCTTCATGTTCATGTCATGAAATTTTAATAAATTTTTCGTACCAACATAGCAATTTGAGCGCACGCCGTTGGACAAAATTCTGGCGATAGAGACAGGCAAGCTTGCGCTGATCGAAGACAACAGATTCGGCATGTTTCACGAAGATGTTTCGGTCAAATACGTCCACTGACACCGATCTCTGGTCATTTGAGTGAGCTGCTATCTTTAGGGGAAATTTGATTATGTTTGTTTCAAAACAATAGATATTTTGAATTTTTTTTTCTTCTAAAAATGATATTTAGCCAATGAAGATGCTTCGTCATCGTTAATCATTTATGTTTAAAGATTTTGCGAGCAATGAAAATATTTCGTTTGTTAATTTTGTAAACGGTATAAGAGGACATTTTTATGAAAACGTTTTTCAAATCATTACTTTTGACGAAATAAACAGAGGCTAAATTGTTCAGTGATTTTACAGTACCGGTCTCCCATCCAATGTGCACCGTTGAATAATAAGTAAAAAAATGTCAAACGAAAGTAGCTGACGTGAAAGCGAAAAACTTATATCTCATTAAGGAAAAGTAATTATGAACACCGCAGCAAATTTACGAGAATAGGTAGTTAAAAAACAATAAGAGAAAAGAAATTTACTATATGACTTAGGTAAATTACTATTTCTAAGGACAACTACGAACTATAGGAACAAAGAGCCTACGACGGCCAAGGGTAAATTATGTCCTCAAAGGAAAAGTTACAAGACTATAAGTAATTGATAGAATACTATTAGTAAGGACAATTATGAACACAAAATGAAAAGCTGGGATAAATACAATAGGAAAGTGAAACGTACAAGAAACTTAGCCAGATTTCTATTTTCTCAATCGAAAATTACGATACCCCGAGGAAAGTTACGATCAATTTGGTAGTTTACTAGAAATACCAGGAGAGATGTACTAATAACTTAGATAGATTGCTATTTTTCGTGTTATTTACGAACCATAGGACTGGAAGAGTTAACGAAGACGAAAGGGAAATACCTCCCTTAAAGCGAAGTACAAAAGGATATATGAGAGGCAAATTTTTGCGAGTGAAGTCAATTACTCATGTTCAGACCAAAAAAAAAAGTCAATTATTGAAACAGATAACAAAAAGAGAAGTCAATTACTCATAAAAAGGAAAGTTACGATCAGCTAGATATTTTCTTTTCTTGTCAAAGTAACATTTCATTCATTTTCGCAAAAAAACAATAGAGAAATAATATAGTCCAACGGCAATTCAGACAAATCTCATACAACTTCAAACAAAGCAAGCTCTAGCTAACAAGAATAATCATCAGAACAAGATTAGGAGTGGCACGCTCAATTTTTTTTTTATGACTTTTTCAAATCAAAATCGCAATTGATCACCAAATCCATTTTTAGTAATGAGCACATATCAAGATCTTCATATGTTGTTGTGGGTTTGCCTGTTAGGCGGTTCACACTTAGGTTCAGTATCCCCATTACCATCACTATGCATAATAAAAAAAGTTAAAAGAACACAAATTTGACAGTGAAAGCAAAATCTTCACGAAGTTCTTCCGATCTCCTTCGAAATTGAACTTGAACACTAACGAACTTCAAGGGAAGCGAATCCCGAAAACATACATGTCAAAAAGCCCAAATATAGACTAGATCGGGAATAAAAATCTCTACAAAATGGGAGAGAGAAGCTTCTAAATCTAAACTAGATCGGAAGAAAAATGCTCCACAAACGAAAGGAAAGCAAGAAAAAGAAATAGATAATTAAATTTGTTAACGAAGAGGGAGGGGAGCAGAGATCTAGCTCGTACCCTCCCCTCTACCAAGATAGAAGAGAAAAGTTACGATGGAGATGAGAGGAAGAGGAGAAGAGGATGCTGGTGGCTCAATTATTACCAAAAAATAGAAGGAAAATAAATTCCTATAACATTTTGAGTGCAAAATAATGAACCAGAGGACAAAAATTTACGACGAGAAAAGTAAAATTACATCCTACAACGAAAATTTGGCAAAAAGATATGTAATACATAAAATCTCTATTCTTATAGGAGAATACGAATGTGAAAGTGAAGTTACAATCAATTTAATAATTTACTAACAATTCGAGAAGACAATTTACTCTAAATTTAGCGTGCATTTATTGAGTGAAAGTGTTTTTTGAAAATTAGTTTTCGGATTTTGACCCATTTGGTTCGCAGAAAATGACTTACTCGACGGAAAACATTTTCGGTCAACAGAAATTTCATGCATAAAATTAGGAAATCCTAAATCTAAAGTGGTGAAAGCAATTTTCGGAATTGCTCATTTTCAATTTTTTAACATTTTATTTTTCTTCGACAAGAAAAAATATTTTATTTTTTCTTTTTCTTCTTCTTTTGCCAATCATTGGCCATTGCCGAGGCTCGGCAACCAGCTGTTGAAGAAGAAAAATAAAAAATGAAAATGAACTATAAAATTGAATATTTTATAAAATAAAGTATTATTTAAAAATTCATTTTTTTGCCTCATATATAATTATGAAATCGAAATCATTTTCAAATGAGATCCGAACACCAGAAAATGTTTTCAATTACATATGACAACTAAAGGAAAATAAACCGTTTCCTAAAAAATGATTTCTGGATATTATTTTTATATTTTTTGGGTTAATACCACGAAAAACCCCAAACTGGTACGCCTATGACAAATTTAGCCCAAATTATTTTTTTGACCACGGAAAAACCCCAAACTGGTACACATGTGACAAATTTACCATAAACTATTTTTTAACCTCAAAAAAGCCCAAACTGGTACATTTGTGACAAATTTACCCAAAAACTGATATATTTTGGACAAATTTAGCCTCTATTAATTTTCGTCAAATTTACGTTAAATTACTTAGTTGGATGGCATGTGGCACTTCACAGGCTATACCAGTTTAGGATTTTTACCCTCCGTTTACCACAGGTTTTATCAATTTATGGTTTTTCACGGTACTGATCCAATTTAATAAAGGGTAAATTTGTCATAGGTATAATAGTTTGGGGTTTTTCGTGCTAAAAAAAAATTAGTTTGGTGTAAATTGTCACAAATGTATCAGTTTGGGGGTTTTTATGGTCAAAAAAATAGTTTAGGATAAATTTGTCACGGGTGTGTCAGTTTGGGTTTTTCGAGGTAAAAAAATAGTTATGGGGTAAATTTGTCATATGTGTACCAGTTTGGGGTTTTTCGTGATCAAAAGAATAGTTTGGGGTAAATTTGTCACAGGCGTACCAGTTTGGGGTTTTTCATAGTATTAACCCTTGTTTTTTACGGACTTTTCCCCAAAACAACCGCACTCTTATGCATGTTACTATTTTTTTTTTATTTTTTTGTTATAGTAAGGACAGAGGTCCCAGCTAACTAACTGCAAATAAACAGAAATTACGTCCTCTTACGCAAAGTTACAAAAGGATATGTAACATGCAAATTTGTATGGCTGAGGAACATGCATGAAAAGTCGCAATGTATAGGAAGTAAAATAAAGGACAGTAATGAAATTTATTATGAACTTAATGCTCTGTTTACTTCACGGAGAATAAGAATCTATTTGGTAACGTTTCTGTTTCTCTAAAGTGATTCTGATTAGAATCATATTTTCTGATTATGTTTTCTGTATAATTTTAGAGAATCAGAACGCGTTTAGTAATTGCATAAAATTTCTGTTCTGGAACAGAAGCGTGTTTGGTAACTGCATAAATTTTTTTTCCTGGGAACAATCAAGTGGCAAGAATTTTTTTAAAATATTTCATCTTTTTAAAAATATTTTAATTTTTTTTAAATTACATATTTTAATTCCCCCATTTTATTTTTTAATTTTTTAAAAATTCAATTTTTGAATTTTTTTATATTTTAATTTTCCCCTTTTTAATTTTTTATATTTTAAAAATTATCTTAAAGTAAATTTTAGAAAAATTTTTTAAAAAATTTATAGTTAGTAAATTTTCAAAATCTAATTATATTTTTTTTAAAGTTCAGAAGTTCATGTGGACTTAATCTTTTTAAAAGAATTGAGACTTTGTTCTTTTTTGTGATTCTCAAAAGTGTTTTTTTAAGAGAAATAATTTTTTTTTGTTTCTTATTTTTGATCCAAAACTTTTCTTAGGAACAGTAAGAGAATCAAAATCATTTGTGTTATCAAACATGTTTCTGATCCTTTTTTGTTTTAGGAAATGGAAACATTACCAAACAGGCCCTAATCGACTTAGAAAATATTTTCCTAAAAATAATTGTTTGTATCACTTACAAGATGTAAATTTTCATGTCCTATCATAGCGAAATTTCTCTGTTACTTTCCTTGGAGTAGTTGTCCTTTCTAATAACCTCGTATCTTTTGTAAGTTTGCGTACGTGGAAGTAATTTTCTTCCACATTGTAAGATCAGTGAGTCCTTCGAATTGTATTTTCACGAAAAAATGAATGACTAGAAAATATTTTCTTCGCTTAAATATTGAGACATAAGTTGTCAAAGAAACTATCATTATCCTGAAAAGTGACAACAACGGTAAAAGAAAGTCCTATCCCATGAGCAAACAAAAAGAAAAAGACATTACCAATTCTATGCAAAAGATATGGCACTCAAATAAATGCCCTACGAAAATTATGGAACATCAAGTAAACTTATCCAGGTTAATCCTCTCTAATTTTCTTTACACCTAAGTAGAGTCACACCCTAGAGATTGTGATATTTCAATAGTGAAGGGAAACGCATTCCCACAACATACGCAGCGGATTACATGGAATTAACAAGCCCAAGAACAACTTGAATCACTTATCGTAAAACAAGTATATCATATGAGGGACATGCCGTGATTTCTACAGATGAAATGCTCTCGTTGCATCCTCAAGAGAGATCGGTAATTACCATACTTGCGTTCGGAAAAATGATGTATGTTTTCCCGGTTTTTGTCACACACACACATGAAAGAACCGTGTTCTTCTTCTTTTCTTAATGATAAGAAAAGAACATAAACTGTTCACAATTGAAAGAAGGTAACCGCCTTGACAACTATCCAATGTGGACAAGGGCCGTGATAGCTTACATGGGGGACCATGATCCTTCCCATGATCCCAACAAATAGTTATAGAACATGAGATAAACGGCACTATCTGTAATTGTTATGAAAGCTTTAATAATTATATATTGATAATATAAGTTAGAAGAAGTAATGGAAACTGTCTCCAAGCATGTGCCCGGCCAGGAATGCGATCTCCGACCTCGCCCATGTGCCCATCCCCAACAGGAGTATTCATTATGTTGGGGACTGAGCAATAGTTGTCTCGGAGCGGCGAGGGTCTAGGTTTAGTATTTATCCAACACGTGTTGTATACGAAAATAAATTGTTAAAAAAAATTACTATCACAAAAATCTCAAACTAATACACATATCAAATTTAATTCAAATTAATTTTTGATCACGAAAATCTCCAAGCCGGTATACTGTGGCAAATTTACCATTTGTTAGTTTCCGTTAGATTTTACCATCAAATTGCTAAGTTGGGTAACACATGTCGATTGACAGATATATCAATTTGAGGTTTTTACTTTCTGTTTGTCACAAGTATACTAGTTGAGATTTTTCGTGATATTAACCTGATTGAACAGAAACTAACGGAGGGTAAATTTATCACAGATGTACCAGTTTGGGATTTTTTATTGTAAAAAATAAGCTAGGGGTATCTTTATCATATATGTATCAGTTTAGGTTTTTTGGTAGTATTAATAAAAAAATTAAATCACTGATTAATAAAAAAGCATGTTATAATATCGAACCCAACCTGGACTGTTACAACTACATGGATCCTTCCCATAAGCGATTCTTCTTCGTTTTCGGTCGAAACGACATTTGCTTTTTGCTCGCTCGATCAAAAAGTAAAACTTCGTCACATCTGGCGCAGCTCAAATTGTATGGTCACCACTTTGGGATAGCGGCACCACTTTGGAGGTTTCCGTAGGGTCAAAGAATAGTTAGGGTTGCATCAATTTAGGTATCACTTCATAATGTTTTGTGATATCGGACTTCATTTATTAATAAATAAATAAAAAAGAGTTACCAGGTCGAGGAAATATATTGATATCAACGTAAAGGAAGATCAGAACCAATAGGCTTTCGTTCTAACGACACGTATTGTGACGGTCGATGCTGACATTTCACCTCCTCATCGACCTAACGATCCATGACTCTTGAGTATGTTCTTGACGAACTCTAGGTTGTGCGGTGTGAACAAACGAGTTCGTAATCAATACTCCTTTTCTTTTTCTGGTAAACAGTGTGTTGAATTCAGAAAATGGTGAAGTCTTTTTAATAATGTGATACCAACGCAGAGCTTAGTGCAAGGGTTTATATTATTGACGAGTTGTCGATGGCCACAATTATTAATAATCGATGTGACACCGTAGAGGAGTGTTGGAACGCTAAATTGTTGAACGAAATTGTCGATGGAACATGATCATGGAGTCTAAATAGTGTTAGATGCGGTTCTTAGGAACGGTTACATTTTGTAATAGGCTATATAAGCCCCGTTGAACCATCATCTAAGAGGCTCCACAATTATCATCACATATTATGTATCTTTCAATTTATCGATTTATCTTTTCAGTTTTTTGCATTTACTTTTCCATTATACTAATTAGTTTTAATTCTTCATTACGCAATTGGCTTCATGTCCAAATTTTATTATTATTATAATTATATTATTAATTTTTTTAATTTTTTTTTAATTTATATTTTATTTTATTATTTTTATAATTTTTATAATTATATTTTAATTATAATGAATATTTATAATTGGACATGAAGCCATTGCGTAATGAAGAATTAAAAACTAATTAGTATAATGGAAAAGTAAATGCAAAAAACTGAAAAGATAAATCGATAAATTGAAAGATACATAATATGTGATGATAATTGTGGAGCCTCTTAGATGATGGTTCAACGGGGCTTATATAGCCTATTACAAAATGTAACCGTTCCTAAGACCGCATCTAAACACTATTTAGACTCCATGATCATGTTCCACATCGACAATTTAGCCGTTCAACACAACTCCTCTACCGTGTCACATCGATTATTAATAATTGTGGCCATCGACAACTCGTCAATAATATAAACCTTGCACTAAGCTCTGCGTTGGTATCACATTAATTAAAAAGACTTCACCATTTTCTGAATTCAACACACTGTTTAACCAAAAAAGAAAAGGAGTATGATTACGAACTCGTTTGTTCACACGCACAACCTAGAGTTCGTCAAGAACATACTCAAGAGTCATGGATCGTTAGGTCGATGAGGAGGTGAAATGTCAGCATCGACCGTCACAATACGTGTCGTTAGAACGAAAGCCTATTGGTTCTGATCTTCCTTTACGTTGATATCAATATATTTCCTCGACCTGGTAACTCTTTTTTTATTTATTTATTAATAAATGAAGTCCGATATCACAAAACATTATCGAAGTGATACCTAAATTGATCAACCCTAACTATTCTTTGACCCTACGGAAACCCTCCAAAGTGGTGCCGCTATCCCAAAGTGGTGACCATACAATTTGAGCTGCGCCAGATGTGACGAAGTTTTACTTTTTGATCGAGCGAGCAAAAAGCAATGTCGTTTCGACCGAAAACGAAGAAGAATCGCTTATGGGAAGGATCCATGTAGTTGTAACAGTCCAGTTGGTTCGATATTATAACATGCTGTTTTATTAATCAGTGATTTAATTTTTTTTATTAATACTACCAAAAAAACCCTAAACTGATACATATATGATAAAGATACCCCTAGCTTATTTTTTACAATAAAAAATCCCAAACTGGTACATCTGTGATAAATTTACCCTCCGTTAGTTTCTGTTCAATCAGGTTAATATCACGAAAAATCTCAAACTAGTATACTTGTGACAAACAGAAAGTAAAAACCTCAAATTGATATATCTGTCAATCGACATGTGTTACCCAACTTAGCAATTTGATGGTAAAATCTAACGGAAACTAACAAATCGTAAATTTGCCACAGTATAACCGGCTTGGAGATTTTCGTGATCAAAAAATTAATTGAATTAAATTTGATATGTGTATTAAGTTTGAGATTTTTGTGATAGTAATTTTTTTTTAACAATTTATTTTCGTATACAACACGTGTTGGATAAATACTAAACCTAGACCCTCGCCGCTCCGAGACAACTATTGCTCAGTCCCAACATAATGAATACTCCTGTTGGGGATGGGCACATGGGCGAGGTCGGAGATCGCATTCCTGGCCGGGCACATGCTTGGAGACAGTTTCCATTACTTCTTCTAACTTATATTATCAATATATAATTATTAAAGCTTTCAAACAATTACAGATAGTGCCGTTTATCTCATGTTACTATAACTATTTGTTGGGATTCATGGGAAGGATCATGGTCCCCCATGTAAGCTATCACGGCCCTTGTCCACATATGGATAGTTGTCAAGGCGGTTACCTTCTTTCAATATAGTGAACAGTTATGTTCTTTTCTTATCATTAAGAAAAGAAGAAGAACACGGTTCTTTCATGTGTGTGTGTGACAAAAACGGGAAAACATACATCATTTTCCGAACGCAAGTATGGTAATTACGATCTCTCTCTGAGGATGCAACGAGAGCATTTCATCTGTAGAAATCACGGCATAGTCCCTCATATGATATACTTGTTTACGATAAGTGATTCAAGTTGTCTTGGGGCTTGTTAATTCCATGTAATCCGCTGCGTATGTTGTGGGAATGCGTTCCCTTCACTATTGAAAATATCACAATCTCTAGGGTGTGACTCTACTTAGGTGTAAAGAAAATTAGAGAGGATAACCTGGATAAGTTTACTTGATGTTCCATAATTTTCGATAGGGCATTTATTTGAGTGCCATATCTTTTCATAGAATGGTAATGTCTTTTTCTTTTTGTTTGCTCAATGGGATAGGACTTTCCTTTTACCGTTGTTGTCACTTTTCAGGATAATGATAGTTTCTTTGACAAACTTATGTCTCAATATTAAGCGAAGAAAATATTTTCTAGTCATTCATTTTTTCGATGAAAAAATACAAATTCGAAGGACTCATGATCTTACAATGTGGAAGAAAAATTACTTCCACGTACGCAAACTTACAAAAGATACGAAGGTTATTAGAAAGGACAACTACTCCAAGGAAAGTAACAGAGAAATTTCCCTATGATAGGACATGAAAATTTACATTCTTGTAAGTGATACAAACAATTATTTTTAGGAAAATATTTTCTAAGTCGATTAGGGCCTGTTTGGTAATGTTTCCATTCCTAAAACAAAAAAAGGATCAGAAACATGTTTGATAACACAAATGATTTTGATTCTCTTACTGTTCCTAAGAAAAGTTTTGGATCAAAAATAAGAAACAAAAAAATATTTCTCTAAAAAAAAAACACTTTGAGAATCACAACAAAGAACCAAGTCTCAATTCTTTTAAAAAGATTAAGTCCACATGAACTTCTGAACTTAAAAAAAATTATAATTAGATTTGAAAATTTACTAACTATAAATTTTTAAACAATTTTTCTAAAATTTACTTTAAAGATAATTTTTAAAATATAAAAAATTAAAAAGGGGAAATTAAAAATATAAAAAATTCAAAAAATTGAATTTTTAAAAAAAATTAAAAAATAAAATGGGGGAATTAAAAATATGTAATTTAAAAAAAATTAAAATATTTTTAAAAAGATGAAATATTTTAAAAAAATTCTTGCCACTTGATTGTTCCCAGGAAAAAAAAATTTATGCAGTTACCAAACACGCTTCTGTTCCAGAACAGAAATTTTATGCAATTACTAAACGCGTTCTGATTCTCTAAAAATTATACCAGAAAACATAATCAGAAAATATGATTCTAATCAGAATCACTTAGAGAAACAGAAACGTTACCAAATAGATTCTTATTCTCCGTGAAGTAAACAGAGCATTAAGTTCATAATAAATTTCATTACTGGTCCCTTTATTTTACTTCTATACATTGCGACTTTTCAATGCATGTTCCTCAGCCATACAAATTTGCATGTTACATATCCTTTTGTCAACTTTGCGTAAGAGGACGTAATTTCTGTTTAATTTGCAGTTAGTTAGCTGGGACCCTCGGTCCTTACTATAACAAAAAAAATAAAAAAAAAAATAGTAACATGCATAAGAGTGCGGTTGTTTGGGGAAAAGTCCGTAAAAAACAAGGGTTAATACTATGAAAAACCCCAAACTGGTACGCCTGTGACAAATTTACCCCAAACTATTCTTTTGATCACGAAAAACCCCAAACTGGTACACATATGACAAATTTACCCCAAACTATTTTTTTTACCTCGAAAAACCCCAAACTGACACACCCGTGACAAATTTATCCTAAACTATTTTTTTGACCATAAAAAACCCCAAACTGATACATTTGTGACAAATTTACACCAAACTAATTTTTTTTTACACGAAAAACCCCAAACTATTAATACCTATGACAAATTTTACCCTTTATTAAATTGGATCAGTACCGTGAAAAAACATAAATTGATAAACCTGTGGTAACGGAGGGTAAAATCCTAAACTGGTATACCTGTGAAGTGCCACATGCCATCCAACTAAGTAATTTAACGTTAAATTTGACGAAAATTAATAGAGGCTAAATTTGTCACAAATATATCAGTTTTGGGGTAAATTGTCACAAATGTACCAGTTTGGGGCTTTTTTGAGGTTAAAAAAATAGTTTATGGTAAATTTGTCACATGTGTACCAGTTGGGGTTTTTCCTGGTCAAAAAAATAATTTGGGCTAAATTTGTCATAGGCGTACCAGTTTGGGTTTTTCGTGGTATTAACCCAAAAAATAAAAATAATATCCAGAAAATCATTTTTTAGGAAAACGGTTTATTTTCCTTTAGTTGGTCATATGTAATTGAAAACATTTTCTGGTGTTCGGATCTCATTTGAAAAATGATTTCGATTTCATAATTATATATGAGGCAAAAAAATGAATTTTTAAATAATACTTTATTTTATAAAATATTCAATTTTATAGTTCATTTTCATTTTTTATTTTTCTTCTTCAACAGCTGGTTGCCGAGCCTCGGCAATGGCCAATGATTGGCAAAAGAAGAAGAAAAAGAAAAAATAAATATTTTTTCTTGTCGAAGAAAAATAAAATGTTAAAAATTGAAAATGAGCAATTCCGAAAATTGCTTTCACCACTTTAGATTTAGGATTCCTAATTTTATGCATGAAATTTCTGTTGACCGAAAATGTTTTCCGTCGAGTAAGTCATTTTCTGCGAACCAAATGGGTCAAAATCCGAAAAACTAATTTTCAAAAAACACTTTCACTCAAATAAATGCACCTAAATTTAGAGTAAATTGTCTTCTCGAATTGTTAGTAAATTATTAAATTGATTGTAACTTCACTTTCACATTCGTAATTCTCCTATAAGAATAGAGATTTTATGTATTACATATCTTTTTGCAAATTTTCGTTGTAGGATGTAATTTTACTTTTCTCGTCGTAAATTTTTGTCCTCTGGTTCATTATTTTGCACTCAAAATGTTAATAGGAAATTTATTTTCCTTCTATTTTGGTAATAATTGAGCCACCAGCATCCTCTTCTCCTCTTCCTCTCATCTCCACGTAACTTTTCTCTTCTATCTTGGTAGAGGGGAGGGTACGAGCTAGATCTCTGCCTCCCCTCCCCTCTTCGTTAACAAATTTAATTATCTATTTCTTTTTCTTGCTTTCCTTTCGTTTGTGGAGCATTTTTCTTCCGATCTAGTTTAGATTTAGAAGCTTTCTCTCTCCCATTTTGTAGAGATTTTTATCCCGATCTAGTCTATATTGGGCTTTTTGACATGTATGTTTTCGGGATTCGCTTCCCTTGAAGTTCGTTAGTGTTCAAGTTCAATTCGAAGGAGATCGGAAGAACTTCGTGAAGATTTTGCTTTCACTGTCAAATTTGTGTTCTTTTAACTTTTTTTATTATGCATAGTGATGGTAATGGGGATACTGAACCTAAGTGTGAACCGCCAACAGGCAAACCCACAACAACATATGAAGATCTTGATATGTGCTCATTACTAAAAATGGATTTGGTGATCAATTGCGATTTTGATTTGAAAAAGTCATAAAAAAAAAAATTGAGCGTGCACTCCTAATCTTGTTCTGATGATTATTCTTGTTAGCTAGAGCTTGCTTTGTTTTGAAGTTGTATGAGATTTGTCTGAATTGCCGTTGGACTATATTATTTCTCTATTGTTTTTTTGCGAAAATGAATGAAATGTTACTTTGACAAGAAAAGAAAATATCTAGCTGATCGTAACTTTCTTTTTATGAGTAATTGACTTCTTCTTTTGTTATCTGTTTCAATAATTGACTTTTTTTTTTGGTCTGAACATGAGTAATTGACTTCACTCGCAAAAATTTGCCTCTCATATATCCTTTTGTACTTCGCTTTAAGGGAGGTAATTTCCCTTTCGTCTTCGTTAACTCTTCCAGTCCTATGGTTCGTAAATAACACGAAAAATAGCAATCTATCTAAGTTATTAGTACATCTCTCCTGGTATTTCTAGTAAACTACCAAATTGATCGTAACTTTCCTCGGGGTATCGTAATTTTCGATTGAGAAAAATAGAAATCTGGCTAAGTTTCTTGTACGTTTCACTTTCCTATTGTATTTATCCCAGCTTTCATTTGTGTTCATAATTGTCCTTACTAATAGTATTCTATCAATTACTTATAGTCTTGTAACTTTTCCTTTGAGGACATAATTTACCCTTGGCCGTCGTAGGCTCTTTGTTCCTATAGTTCGTAGTTGTCCTTTAGAAATAGTAATTTACCTAAGTCAATAGTAAATTCTTTTCTCTTATTGTTTTAAACTACCTATTCTCGTAAATTTGCTGCGGTGTTCATAATTACTTTTCCTTAATGAGATATAAGTTTTTCGCTTTCACGTCAGCTACTTTCGTTTGACATTTTTTTACTTATTATTCAACGGTGCACATTGGATGGGAGACCGGTACTGTAAAATCAACTGAACAATTTAGCCTCTGTTTATTTCGTCAAAAGTAATGATTTGAAAAACGTTTCATAAAAATGTCCTCTTATACCGTTTACAAAATTAAACAAACGAAAAATATTTTCATTGCTCGCAAAAATCTTTAAACATAAATGATTAACGATGACGAAGCATCTTCATTGGCTAAATATCATTTTTAGAAGAAAAAAAAATTCAAAATATCTATTGTTTTGAAACAAACATAATCAAATTTTCCCCTAAAGATAGCAGCTCACTCAAATGACCAGAGATCGGTGTCAGTGGACGTATTTTGACCGAAACATCTTCGTGAAACATGCCGAATCTGTTGTCTTCGATCAGCGCAAGCTTGCCTGTCTCTATCGCCAGAATTTTGTCCAACGGCGTGCGCTCAAATTGCTATGTTTGGTACGAAAAATTTATTAAAATTTCATGACATGAACATGAAGAGAAGCCAATACAAGCCTTAATACAACTGTTGTTTTCTTGGAGTGTCCCAAATCATATTAAACCAGGGGACAAGTTAAAAATTATTGAAACCTTGGCCGTGGGCCGCTGAGGTGGCTCAGTCCTAGGTGACGGGCTGCCGAGATTGCGCGACCCCGGGTGGCGCACTGTTGAGATTGGGCGACCCTACGCGCAACACGCCCATCGTGGTTTCTCGACCCAAAGGGAGACCTAGCTTGCTGCTGTTATGATTCGGCGTGCAACCACAACGAAGTAAAGCGTAAAAAGGCGAGAAATAGAAATTGAGATACAAGATTTTATCATGATTCTTCCTTAAACTAGGATTAAGTCCAGCAAATGATTCTATTATAATTAACATCTCACACCTCTCATTACTCCACTTTTGTAAAAGAGTATACATAACAGTAGCTATTCAAGGGCCCAAGCTTAAACTACCAATGAAAAAATATGGATTCAAATTATAAAAGCTCTCCAGTGTTAGAAATCCCTATGCTTTTCTGTGGTTAGGAAATATGAAACACACCCCAACTGCTGCAACCCTCTCTCTATTGTCTTGTCCGCTATTGAAGTTGTAGAGGCCTCATCAATATCTCGCAGCTTTAGGAGCACATGACCATCGTGCGACTAATCGCAGAGCCGGATCTTGTTGTTCTAGTTATGGTCGGGGCCAGATAGCGTCTATGTCGCGACTCTTAGCTAACCTTTCAGGCATCACACGACTTTAGCGAAGCTTCTCCAACGTAGGACGACCCTCCAACCGCATATCTCTAATTGTAACTCTCTTTCTCTCTCGTTGCCCAAAGGGGCTAAAACCTGTAATTTGATAGTATAATGACAAATTCATTAAATGTCTGAATTTTTCCTTTGGAAAATGCTGAAAGTACGAAGCAAAGGGGTAATTGCTTTGCTTTGGATTTTGCCAAGGAAAGCTTTGACTCAAAGTTGTTCACAAAAAGGTTTTACCAAACACCACAACATTCCTCGAGGGTATCTAAAAGTCCAAAGTTGCTTGCAAAGCAATCTCAAGAAAACCCACACGTTGCTTGAGTTTTGATGATACAATGTACATATTTATCAAGAACAAATAGAAATGTGGAGTTAAACATAAATTGTCAAACTCTTAGAACATTTTTAAGTACACAATTCATTTTTTCGAACACTTCCATTAGGTGGATCACTGTGCAATTCAATTCGAATTTACTAAAAGTGTTTTGGAGAATGATTACACTAGTTAACATAAAAAGAAAGGTGATTCTGAGCATATTCCTTTATTTACTCAATACGTACAGGAAAATTGTCGAAAAAGTCCTAAATATATTGCACTTTTGCCAATTTAATCATAAACCTTTTAATTTTGTCAATTCAGTCTAGTGAACTTCTGTGGCACCCCAACTCCAGATGCTACCGTCAGAACCATGACACTCAAGTCGTCACTTCTATCTGTTCTCATTGCAAACTATTATTTTCATGCAGCAGATAAACTCATTCAACATAAGAGAGGGGGAGGTTATAGTGGTTTTCAAGGAATTTAATTAGGCACGTCGACTTCAGCAAATATACGCAGATGAGATCACGTGAGATAGATATTCATTGTGACTTTATTTATTTACATCGGACAATTTGGATAGAAGCATGTGGAGACAAAACATCTTGGACTAACATAGAGCCTAGCTCAACCATATGTACCACTAGACATCCCCTATATCAAAAGTCGTCCAAAATGCCGCAACCTTAACCAAGGTCCGCGGACTACCAAAAATGTCATGTCGTTAGTCCGATTGATGCCACCTAACATGCCACTCTGGTCAGCCCACCTCCTGCTGCCCCACCACCAGGAGCATTCCCACCGTCACCTCTGTCGTCCTCATCAAAGAGCTCGCTAGGTAACGGGCCCTCGCGCTGTCCATCGATATTAATAAATATCAACACAAACTAGGTCCCTTGGTGGGCCATACCCACGGCTACGTCGACGGTTATGGTGGAAATGACGCGGGTGAAAGTCATGCCAAGAACGTCATGCAGAACATAGTCTTGAGACTCGAACTCAATGGAGATAGGAAGGCCGTAACGGGACCTAGGGGGTCTCGGAATCGAACTCATACCTATCAATCTAAAAGAATAGATACCACAAGTGTAAGTACGACTCAGCAAATAAATTTGGTCATTCTAACACTCGTTCGATGCACCATATTATTCGAGTCCACAAGCGAACTAATCAGTGATCAATTTAAAACAACAGACAATATTCAGATGCAGCCATATGTCACATGAATGATATGCATATGAATGAATGTATGAACTCCCATGCATATCACTTACCTTGTTCTACCCAAGTCCAATTACTAATTCGTAACATTAATGCCCTTTTGCCAACCTTACCATTAACCCTCATGGCTACTCCCACCATGAGATCCTCACTTCGAGGCTTCGTGTTATATACCACATGGTCCACTTGTGTAAAATATGTCTTGAATTTTATGTACTTGATCTGATTCACACTCAACCTGATATGTTATTTGCGCAACCCAAAAGTGGAGAAAAAATTGAGATTTAGTTCTTGACGCAAAGGGTTGAGCCGATAGGCCCAACATGGAGCAAGCAAAGAAATCTTTTATGGGGGTGCGAGCAAATCTCCATGGGGGTTCGAGGGTGTAGCCCCCGAGGAAAATTTTTGAGGGCATTATTTATACTGCGGCAAGTTTTTTTTTTTAGGGCTGATGTTGATATGATCGACCTCAAAAAATCTGTACCTTTTTTTATTAATAGTGGAATCTTGTTTTGCCTCGCCCATGGATGTAGATCACCTTGATCGAGCCTCATAAATCTTTGTGTTCTCTGTATGTTTTTCCTCATTTGTTTTTTAACAACTTGGCGCCACCAACCAAGGCATCCCGTCTCCCTCGGGAAAAATTTATTCATTTCCGTGGCCTCCTTTTTCCTCCTTACTTTAATCACCCAATGCCGAGAGGGAACAAACAAATGCAGTGAAATATTTTACCATGTGATGACGTGTGGCACCACTCAATTCCGAATACACCAAGACTCATACTGAACACACGAAAAACACATAATGCAATTACATAAAATACATCTCTATTATTCGTTCCTAGTCAAGACCCATTATCACTTGACCAACTATTAAATTCGACTCAAATTGTAGTTGTCAGCTTTGGATACTTCTTTTATCTTTATGAATTTATATGAGTACTACTATTTGAATTTAATTCTTCCTCGCCTATAATTGTAACTCCACCCCCACTTACTTGGCAGTGGTACCATGCATTGCGATTGTAAGGTCACGCCATTTTAATTGCTCCATTTTGAGGACCTAACTCGTCCTTATGTTCAAATGATTTGTCACGCAGCGAACGAAATCCTTGCTAAATTGTTCATCTGATGAGGTATGACATCGCACACCATCCAGCCGGCTAAACTCTTCACAATTCTTGACCAACTCCCTTCTGCGATATGTTCAAAATAACCTCTATAAAAGAGAGATCGAATTCGGTTGAATCCGCTATAACTTATTGCGAGCACATCTCACAATAAATCAGCTTTCTAATCCATTTCATCTAATTCTCGCTTGTTTAGAACTAATTAAGTGGTGAACCGTCTCTACATTTGTAAACTTTCCTTCGATTGTATCGGATGGTTGATCATGAAAGACTTTCATTTAGAGATGTAATACAAATTTCAGATCACAATCTACTATGCAAGTAATTGTATATTACAATTGCAATAGTAGTAGTACGGAAAGCTGGTTTCCAGGATGCTACAACTTCAACCGACCGATGCTAATGTGGATACCAGCTGGTATTAACGTGGACGCCAACTGGTGTTGACGAGGCAATATTTAATTATATATATTTTTAATTTCAATTTTTTTTTTTTCTTTTTCTAGTTCATCTTCTTCCTTCTTCCTTTGGTTCATCCTTTGCCCTCTAATTCATCTTCTTCCTTCGGATCTTCTTCCTCCACCAAGGTCTCGTCGCCCACTAGCACCCTCGCTGCTGCGCTAGGCCATTGCCATTGTCGCTAGGCAAGTCAACCTCACCCAGATTTTGCAAGGCCATGGGGTAGCTCGGCCTCGTTAGATTTGGGTGAGGTGGACCTCATCCAGCCATGGCATCCCATCGCTGTCGTTCTGCAAATTCGGCCTCACTCGGTGACAGCCAAGCCTCGTCATCGCCCCATCGTGGCTTCGCATGCTTACTTCTTCACCTTGTCGTGATTCTTGCGATCACAACTAGAGGAATGGGTGAAGCTACTCACCTCATCGATTTCTGCAAGTGCCAGTCGTACCTACTGCAAGTGCTCGGCCGTTAACTTCTACAAATGCTCGGCCGTCGCTAGGCGAGGCCAAGCTCATCTAGCGACAGAGACGCTGAGCTATGCTTGGGCGAGGTCGACCGAGCCTTGCCTAGCCATAGGGTAGCTTGGCCTTGTCAGATCTAGGCAAGGCCAACCTCTCCTAGTGGTGCTAGCGCTGGCCTTGCCCAATGGCAACGCTTGTGGCTGGCATCCTAGCCGATTGAAAATGATGAACAGAAAAGAAAAGAAAAGAAAATATTATAATATTATTAAAAATTACGTTATCAGCATCGGTCGGGTCCCCGTAAGCGCCGACAGGCCGAAGTTAGTCGGATAGACTGAATTTGCATAAATTCAAAAGGTTTAGAATGGAATTAATACGAAAAAAAATTATAACTAAATTGGCACAAATGCAAAAGGTTTAGCATTAAATTGAAAAATTAAAACATTTAGGACTGAATTGGCTAAAGTGCAATAGATTTAGGCTTTTTTGACAATTTTTCCAATACGTACACAACTTATATTTCGTTATTGATTACATACTAATATGCTCTGATGGGACGAACTTGGTTTCATCACGTTTGGTTCCCAATTCAGTCGCCGTTGCCTGGCCTATGGCAAAGGAACTTGGTTTTCGCTGCATTTATTAATGGGGACGAAGAAAATATCAAAAAATTTATAAATCTATTATATTGATTCCAATTTAGTCATATTGGACTAATTTAATCTCAAACATTTTCACATTTTGTCCACTGAGTCGATCCGGCTAACTTTAGGCAAAAATCACCGACGTGAACGTCGGCTATCGTACATGGCACGGCCGATACTGACGTTGAGTCCTCTTCACGTGAGTCCTCGATCTGCACCATCCAAATTCGCTTCCCTCCAAATTGCAGAATCTTTCGCGCAGCCTGCAAAAGCAATTTAATATATTTATAACACATGATGTCCACATCAGTTGACAGACATTGACCGGGAAATATCGTCGTGAAACATGCCGAATCTGATTCCTCCACGCAACGCAATCTTTCCCGTCTCTATCATTTCGTCCGACCAAGTGCGTTCAAAATGGCAGGCTTGGTGCGAAGAATTGTTTCTTTTCTTGCGATGGCATAAGGGGACAAGAAAAATTCAATCACCTCTTCATGATTGTCCATCAAATCTATCCAACCTTGTGGAGTTGTACTTGTCCCGTAACAATTTGCGGTGGGGTGTAAATGAAAATCACCTTGACATATCATGAAATTTGCCCGCAGAAGGTCAATCTTCATACTTGTTTTCGGAGTGATGCATATATTTTGAAATTATTTCCGTAAAAAAGAATAAAAGCCGGTTTATAAATATGAGGAAACACCTCACCATTTGAGCTAACTTTTAGAGTGAAAGAGATCCAATACCATTTAGCAATACGTAATACAATCTCTCCAACATCACAAGATTTCAAGGTAAACTGTACTGTAGATCAAATCGGACGTTTTAGTGAAACAGGATTAAACTAGAGGCAAAAGGATAAAAGTACGGACTGGGTATCCAATTACGTCGATCGGTTTGCTCTCGGTTTTCCATATATGTGCCTTCGTAGGCACTATTACTAACGAATCCGTCAATGAAATTACACTAAAAGATGATCGTTTTCAAGCTAGACAACGTGGTGCATTGATCGAATTTTTCGTGGGGCAATTGATATCCTACTTTGGACAGATCTAAAATTCATAGGAAACAATGTCCGCAAGGATAAGTAGAAACAATTAACAGGGCCCTATTCGCGTATATTATAGGACCTGTGGGGGGGCTCCATGCACCTTTAACTACATTATGGTGAGGGTCGTGGGCTCTGCGGATAAGATTATTAAGTGAACTTTGTTATAAAAATTGTGCAGCTGCGGGGGTGCGAAATACTATGTAATTGAACTCGAGATTCACGTGTAAATGATTGCCTTTGATTGGACCGACTGAACTTAGGCTTAACCGATGTCAAAGTTATTATTCCATCACCGCCTCCTTCGCGCGCCGCCGCTGCCTCCGTCGCACCATCGACTCCAACTCACCACTAGCTCGGCGCTGCCTGAATCGAATTCGATTCGAAGCATAACCTAGATATTTGTTTGTTGTTGTAGTTTTTTCTACTGTGATAGAATGGAATCTAGTATTCCATCGGTTGGATATTATTATTGGAGTTGGTGAATACTTCGCGAACCCTTGTTTCTTACACCGGGCACGCCCACGTGAGCTTAAGGAAATCGAAGTATGAACCAACGACATGGAACTCTTATGCACGGAATGCGAGGGTTCAGGAGCAGCGCCCCCGACACAAGGGTGCCACTGCCCGATTAGCCGGTGGGCGTTCCGCTCCACGGTGAGGCGGACGGGGGGTCAGGGACAGTGCCCCCTAAAACAACATCGGTTTTAGGCTTATGTTTAAGTAGAACCGTTTATTATGAGATCAAAGGGTTTTTGGATAGGTTGGATTTTAGTCCCATTTTTTTTTAAGTCATATAGTTTGTGCTCGTATGAGAAATCATTGTGACGAGCGAAAAAAATATAGTGAATCCTTTTGCAGAACGTAGCCCTACTCTGAAGTGAACCTGAGTAATCTCATGTGTCATCAATTTTCTATCTTATATGTGATTGCATTGATATTCGGTTTAGGATAAATCCCATCATTAATCAATGCTCGGTCGATTCTCTCCATCCTGCTAACCTCACACACACACACACTCTCTTGAGATCGGTGGAGTCTCTTGTCGATAACCATCGCTGGCCTCATTGAAGTCTCTGGTGGAGGCCCTTGAGGGGCTCTCTCATCAGCCAACAATGGTGGGGTTGTGAGCGAGGATGACGGTCGGGGAAAGCGATGGCCGGTGGCGATGGAGAGCGACCATTGACAAGTGGGGTCGAGTGGCGGGCAGCGCAATTGAAAGGCAGAACATATGAGAGAGAATTAGAGAGGGATTTTAGTTTTTTATGTGGATTTTTTAAGCATAGTCAATTTGATAATAGTTGTCTCGTAATTATGGAGGATTTCAATCTACGCAATTACTGCGCGTAATATTATGAAGTCATGTTACAAACACGTTCGATCGAGTCAATTACATTTTTGAGAAATAATGAGACTCACCAAATTGCGAAAATACTAATAAAGATAATGATAACTGCACAAGCATCAAAAATTGATTTTTTCTAGTATTATGTAAAATCGATTTAAAATGAAATTATTATCTGCTGGTGTAAGTGCCTCGATCACCAGTAGAAACAACGATTTTAATATCTAAATTCCCATCTGTTTTTATTAATTCTACTAACAAGTTAAGTTTCCCAACTAATACATTGGCACATGCCCCGGCGGGCAAATGCGTTTTGAGTGATGAAGGAAGAAATCGAGGAACACAAAAATGTTTGGGGGAAGGATGTCGATAGATGGATGCAAATGCAAATAGATTACGATCTACACCGAGGCATAAAGGACCCGCCACCAGTGGACGACACATATCGGGATCAATGAAATTCACCATCAAGGCTTAAAGGACAAATCACTCGCCAAGGATAAAAGAATTTCGGGATAGGAGAAGCCCACCACTAAGGCATAAAGGATTATCACTGGCCAAGATTAAGGGCTTCTTAGCTCACCACCGAGGAATAATCACTCTCCGAGGATAAAGAAATCATGATTTAAGTTATCCACTCTTCAAAGATATTCACTCAAATAGAGAAGAATATCATATGTTTTCATTCATCAAATCGAAAAGTTCGCGTTACAATGGAGATTTCGCCTCTTTTTATAAATGAAATGGTACATAGGAAATAGATTAAATATTTAAGATATTGGAACTACCCAACTAATAAAGATAGCTAATATCCATCTCTAGCCAAAGAAATGCCTCGTAATAGCCTCCAATGATATGTTGTTGGTCCGCGGTGAATCGGCAACATTATTGGTGAAATAGTTTGATTCATCAAGTGAAGAATTGGTAAACTTCGTAGTTAGCATCTTGGTCATCGACGTCTCCATTGTTGATCAATCATAGTAAGTTATTGTTAAGCGGAACAAGCGATCGAACATAAAATAAATATAATAGGAAAACATAAATTGGACACCAGATAGTCATAGTTCGGTCGTAGAGATATACGTTCACAGATAAAACAGTAATGAATTTCACTATAGATCAAGCAATACAACAAAAATTACAAACTATACTTGAGCCAATCAAGCACGTCGCAATGTTTCTTAGCCCTAATTACATTCAATAACACACATGGTACTCAGTTTCCTATTCATAACGAAATAATCTCTCAATCTCACGAATGAATTATACGTAAATTTTTGTTACAAGAAATTTTCGAATAGAACACAAAATATATTGGCGTAATTCCACGAAGAAAGATGGAGAACAAGTCGTCGAACGGCACCCCGGACTCCCTCGTCATTGATTTCATCCCTTGCACATGAGCGCAACCTGATCAACGCCATCATGAAGAGGAGTCCACGTCAGCACGCATCTCGTTGTAATTTCGTCTAACCGTTTGCAAATCCAAGCTTCCTTATTTTTGTTTTGTTTTCTTTTCCTTTTTCTTGTAAGCTGACAACTGCATGGAAATAGATTTCCGTAATCTACAAAATCTGGACTAATCAAGCAGACAACTTAACATCCAAAATCTACTTTGGCTTCTTGTCAAACAGGAAATATAATTTCCATGGATATCGTCCATAACTATTTATTTATTTTTGGGACGTAAATTTTCGCTTCGACTTCAAATTCAAGACATATTTTAACAGTTGTAACCAAAGTATGTCTTTACTTAAATGAACGTCGATTGTACTGGCTTAATTCAGGATAACCTTTGATGCAATGTGGTCCATTAATAGACTTGGAATCGACAATAAACTTGTATATCGATATCTCCGTGGTCTATCGATAGATTGTTCATTCAATCAACAACTCTATTGCATGAATGACATCTTTAAACACTGACCCAACGATTCAGATTGTAGCCAAAATTATCCTCGAGCTTCCAAAAGCAAGGATTGAGCCAGATTAATTGACGAGGTCTGCGTCAAGCTTAAGAGTGGATCGATGGACCTCGACGCTGCCGCGTCATAAGAATAAAAAGGTGCAGCTAAGCTCATTTGGGTCTCTGTATAATTCGTGTATAAATATCCAGCCATCTGCAAGCTTCATCAATCCAAACTCAGAGAGAGAGAGAGAGAGAGAGAGAGAGAATGGCGTCCGAAAAACTAGCGGCGGAACCAAAACCAACAGCACAAGTCGTCGGCGGCAACAAGGACGACAAGGACGACGAAGAAGCAAAAGCCGGGGTGGACATCTGGAAGTACGTCCTTGGCTTCACCGAGATGGCGGTGGTGAAGTGTGCCGTTGATCTCGGCATCGCTGACGCCATAGAGAGCCACCCGGAGCCCTCCATCTCTCTCTCCCAGCTCTCCTCCAAGCTCGGCTGCTGCCCTTCCTACCTCCGCCGCATCCTCC
This sequence comes from Psidium friedrichsthalianum, assembly GCA_019149425.1. Lineage (NCBI taxonomy): Eukaryota > Viridiplantae > Streptophyta > Magnoliopsida > Myrtales > Myrtaceae > Psidium > Psidium friedrichsthalianum. Next base: position 24,649 of record JAGVVM010000062.1, read on the forward strand.
GCTTCCTCATCCACCGCAAGATCTTCAGGCGCCACGCCAACACCGACACCTACTCGCAGACCCCGCTCTCTCGCCGTCTCCTGACCAGAGGACAGAACTCGATGGCTGCTTTCGTTCTGCTCGAGACCACCCCCGTGATGCTCGCCCCGTGGCTCAACCTGAGCTCTCGCGTGGCGGCGGTGGCTGCCGGAGCTCCTCCTCCTTTCGTGGCGGCAAATGGCGACAACGTTTGGGCATACTCGGCGGCAAATCCCAGTCACAGCAGGCTCATCGACGAGGCCATGGCATGCGACACAAGAGTGTGTGTGCCGGTACTCGTCGAGGAATGCCCGGAGGTGTTCGAGGGAGTCCTAACCGTGGTGGATGTCGGAGGAGGGAATGGGACCACCCTGAGGTTGCTGAGAAAGGCGTTTCCGTGGATCGGAGGGATTAATTTTGACCTCCCTCACGTTGTCTCCGTTGCGTCGCCGCCGTGTGAGGGAGTGGAGCACGTCGGCGGAGACATGTTTAGGGGTGTTCCCAAGGCCGATGCTGCCTTCCTCAAGGTTGGTGCTTTTCTTACTCGTTTTTTTCCTCTTCTTTTAGCAATCGTTCGCATGTTAAATTAATTCTGGTTAATTACAGATGTAGTTCTCTAAGTTTTAGCATCTGTATAATTTGGTCATCTACCTTTTCATTTTGCTTCATCAAGTCCTCCAACTTTTCAGATTTATCCAATTAATTTGGTCATGTAAGTTTTTTCTCATTATGCGATTAAAGCCATCTAACTTTATGAATTTATGTACCCAAAAACATATGTGAATTTATGCAATCAAAATCCTTCTGTTGACCGCTTTTATTGAACCTTCCAAATAATGAACTCCGTAGCATTGCTGATGTGTTAGAAAAAATAATGTGATGCTAATATGTCACAAAATCAGTGCCAAATTGGCAGAAAACAAACTTATAATAAAAAGAAAAGAAAAAAGAAACTGCAACTTAACGCTATTATTACAGAGGGTGAAAAGCCATTTTACCATTTATCACTTAAGGGTTCTATTAGTGGAGACAAGAAACTTAATTCAAAGTACATTTTAAAGCAATTTTTCTGCACTAAATCCATGTATCAAATTCATTGTATGAGACAAAATCCTAAAGTAGTGTTTCTAGGTGGGACCAGATTTGTTCCGTAAATGTGTTTGTTTCACGGAAAATCTCAAGATTTAAAAAATATAATTCGAAAGACAATTGGTCCACCGCTTACAAAAATTAATCAATGGAAATTTTTTTCATTATCAGCAATTTGTGACTGACTATTTTTGTGGTGGTGAAAAATTTTTCACTCGTTCATTTCTATAAATGATACAAGCAACCACTTTCGAGAAAAATCATTTTTCAAATCTTGGATTTTTCATGAAATAAATGCATCCTAAGTTTTATATAGTAGAGCTAAATTGCAGTAATTTGCGCACACCAAACATTCTGAAATTCTAATTCACAAATGGGTTTGTATCATGATATTATATATTCGTATGTTGTTATTGAAGAAATAAACTGTAAAAATTCCACTTTTTCATTAGGTTATGTATTTTATCAATGGCGGACTTAGGGAACTGAGGGCGGCGTCCGCTAGGAGTGTAAACGGGCCGGGCTTTTACTTGAAACTTAGCCTGGACTGAAAATTTTAGGCCCGAAATTTATGGGCTTGCTCAATTCGGGTCAGGCGAGGCCCCAAATTACATTTCAATATGTCAATACTAAAGAAAATAACTATTTTTTATCGACGTTAAACAAAATACTTTGTTCACCCATATATTTCATCATCTCAAGAGTATAAGAAAGTAATTAGTTCACTTGTATAATCTCAATTTTCCTCAGCCAGGGTAGGAAACGTAAGCGTTACACTATGAGAATTATAAGAACTTTATAACAATGAAGTAAAACCTCAGGCCTGGCCAGGTCATTTTGGGCTTCACACAAAGAAGCCCGAAAGCCCATCCCAACCCGAAATGTAAAACTGAGTGAGCCCAAAATCGGGCCCAAGTCACTCGAGCTAAGGAATTTTAGGCTGGTATGGATTTTCAGCTCTTTGTTTTCACCCCTAGAGACCGCCCCAGTCTATCAAGAACAGTGCTTTTCAGATCAAAAGACCGTTGTTGAGAAAGTAATTTCGAAGATCATGCAATATGCTCGGAAGATTGAGATCAATGGCATGATTCTGGGCTCTATAAATCATCTAATAATACAAAGTAGTGGCTATAGATCCAAGAGCCTGGGAAGCTCCAATGATCTATAACTATACTCTTTCAATGAAATCATCGTCCTAGAGACTGAAGAGGACGTTTCGTAAGCTAGAGGGGACATCTTCTCATAGGATAATGAAATCTAAACTTTGACCAAATATGCAATGTGGCCCTTGAACTTTTAATTTGCTCAATTTGACACTTAAACTTCATCTCAATGTGTAATTCAGTCATCAAATCTCTAATTTATTCAATGTGATCCTTGAACTTTTGGTATATGTTCAATTTAAGTCTTTGAACTAGATGAAAATATTCAATACCATCCTTCCATTAATTCAAGCTCAATGACAACAATGAATATTTTTATAAATCGTAAGACTAAATTGAACATATATCAAAAGGTTATGAACCATATTGAACAAATTAGTCCAAGGATCATATTGCATATTATGGTACATTTCAAAAATCACATTGCACATTCACATTGTGTCAAAGTTCATGGACCACTCGTGTTAATTCCCTTATTTTTGAGAGGTGTATTTAGAAAGTTAATGGTGATTGGTTAGCTTTCTAAACGAACAAATATGTTCAAAATATGTATTCATATCTTGTGAAGAGATTCTACTAACGCTTTTGTGCTCGTCTCTAATCATATTCGTGTTCTTTTGCCCTAATGAAAAGTCCTTTTGTGTTATTGATTGAGGTCAACGTGTGTGTGTTTTTTTTGGAACATGTGTAGTGGGTTCTTCACGACTGGTCGGACAGCGAGTGCATCCAAATCCTGAAGAAGTGTCGAGAAGCCATCTCGGAGAGCAAATTGGGGAAGGTGATAATCGTGGAAGCTGTGATCGACGAAGGGGAAGTCGATGAGTTGACCGACGTGAGGTTGAACCTCGACATGGTTATGATGGCTCACACCAGCGGGGGCAAAGAGAGGACCGAGAAGGAGTGGGCTCATGTGATTCGCGAGGCTGGGTTCGCCAAGTACACAATCAAGCCCGTGCGTGCCGTCCAATCTGTTATCGTGGCATTTCCTTGATGGTTTGTTTAATGTATTTGCTTATTTGTGTCCTTATTAAATCCGTCAAAACGGATTAAAAACTCATTTCATAACTTATATATGGTGTGAAAATTTGTTATCTGAGTTAGTTTTATTCAATAAACGAGTTAAAACATACTATAGGTGCTAAATGAGTCGTAAATGGGTCAATATTGAGTTTATGATATATTTAAGCTCCGTTTGTTTCACGGAAAATAAGCGATTTGGAAAACATTTTCTGAAAAATGATTACTTATATCATTTAGAAAAATTATTCAATGAAAAATATTTTCATTATCGGTAACAATCTATGCATAACTATTTTCGTAAGTGATGAAAAGAATTTCATTTATTCATTTTTTAAGCAATATAAGCTATTACTTTTTAGAAAATATTTTTCAAATCGCTCATTTTTTTATGAAATAAGCGGAAATCCAACTTATCTTTATGACTTTTTCGTCATTCTCTCTCACTCTCACTTACCCCCGCACTCTCATATCAATTTGGGTACGGGTGAGCATGGTCCTAATTAGTCTAGTTTCCTCAAGAACCGGAGATCGGATTGGTGATCTAAATTCTCAAAAGCGGGCCAACAGAATCGATAAAATGAAAACAAAAGGTAATGGAAATCGAAAATTAACTCCCGCGCTTTAACTTGTTTAATAAAAGGGAAAAACTCGAAGAGAGATGAGGCGCTCACTTTTCGTCCTTCGTGCGCGAAAGATCCTCTTGGATCCGGAAGAGTTTCCTCCGGAATCATTTATGACCCGATTCACCGTTTAAGGGTCTAATCCTTCTTTGACTTTGTATTCTGGGAATGATTGCGTAGTTATTTAGGAATCATACGTTGAATGCCTGCGGGGCGTGGGCCGCGTGCCGTCGCTCGTCAAACGAAGGGTGTCAATGGATAATGGTCCCCCACCACCATTCCCACGTTCCACACCACCGTCCAGTCTTTGCGGTGACACCTCTCCTCCCTCCACAATCTCATCTTGTCTTCCACCCACAATCCACTGCGCGAAGTTAACAAGAAGAAGAAGAAGAAGAAGAAGAAGACCCATAAGCTTCAGAGAGAAAGAGAGGGTGAAAGCTATGGCCTTTTCGCTGATGCTGCCGCCGTCACCCGCCCTCTGCCTCGCGCGGAAACCCCTTAACCTCAGACCCGCAATCCCAATCCGCTGCGCCGCGTCCGCCGCGGTCCCGACGCAGTCGCCGCAGCCGAAGCCGTTCGATCTGAGGACGTACTGGGCGACCCTGATCGGGGAGATCAATCAGAAGCTGGAAGAGGCGATCCCGGTCCAGTACCCGGAACGGATCTACGAGGCCATGAGGTACTCCGTCTTGGCCGAGGGTGCCAAGCGCGCGCCGCCCGTGATGTGCGTCACGGCCTGCGAGCTCTTCGGCGGCAACCGCTTCGCCGCCTTCCCCACCGCCTGTGCTCTCGAGATGGTGAGTGTGCTGGATTTATCTGCCTTGTGATGTCCCTGTATTGGTGGGGGTTGTCGATGGGCTCTGGATCTAGGAATGGTGGATTGTGGGATTATTTGTGGGTCGAGCAGGCCTTTTTGGTTCTGTGGGTTCAAGGTCACTTTGGTGGGTGGGAAGTTTTCAGCTTAAATGTAAGTACTGGGTTTCAATTGGAGTTTAGCTTCTTGGAAAAGTTAGATGAATTGTTGCCTGAGAATATGAATGGTCGTGTTAGCGGAATTCTGGATATAAAGAAGCAAAAGATCTCGGCGGCATCAAGTAGATTATGATTTTGCGTCTTGCGATTTCAGGCTGACTAGTTAAGTAGTCGTGTTTCTGGTGAAGTCTTAATCCTCCAAAAGCTGAGGTGAAACCTTACAAGGCAAAGAAGACTGAATGGAGACTCCACTCCAAGCAATGTAATTTAGTTTAGTAGTCATTGGAAAATCAGTTTTTTAGACAGAATTATAAATGATGCATTTACCCGTTAAATGGTTACAGTCTAAGGTTTAGATGTTATCAACTGATTAGGACTCCATCCACCATTAGAATTTGAGTCAGACGTTAGCCGATTGTTGAGAGAACCCTCCTTTCTGTCTCAGAGAATGTCAAATTCCATTATTCTGAGAAATTATTTGGTCCCCAGTGGCATAGTCATACAACAATCCATGTTCAATGATTACAGGTTCACGCAGCTTCACTCATACACGACGATCTCCCCTGCATGGACGATGATCCATCACGCAGGGGCCAGCCATCGAACCACACTGTATACGGTGTGGACATGGCAATCCTAGCTGGAGATGCGCTGTTTCCTCTTGGCTTCCGTCACATAGTCTCGCAGACACCCTCGGACCTTGTGCCAGAGCCTCGCCTCCTCCGAGTGATAGCGGAGATTGCCCGATCTGTGGGATCCACTGGCATGGCTGCTGGGCAGTTCTTGGATCTTGAAGGTGGCCCAAACTCGGTTGACTTTGTTCAAGAGAAGAAATTTGGAGAAATGGCAGAGTGTTCTGCAGTTTGTGGAGGGCTACTAGGAGGTGCCGAGGATGAGGAGATAAGAAGATTGAGGAGATATGGAAGAGCTGTTGGAGTACTGTATCAGGTAGTAGAGGACATACTCGAAGAGAGAACAAAGAGTGGAATGAGCGACGAGGAGAAAAACAAGAAAAAAGGGAAGAGTTACGTGCGATTATATGGGATTGAGAAGGCTTTGGAGGTTGCTGAGGACCTCAAGGACAAGGCTAAGAAGGAACTCGACTCTTTTGAGAAATACGGTGACAGAGTCGTGCCTCTCTATAGTTTTGTTGATTATGCTGCCGAAAGGGGATTTACTTTTGGCAGCTCCAGTTGATGTCGATCGGGTTTACAGCCAATGTTGCATTTGAGGGTTTCTAACCAAACTCCATGATACTGCCCGGTGATTGATGTCTCGACAAGGTGATGAGCCACAGAGTGCTACCTTCTGATGAATTTAACCACATGAGCATAGGGTGGCTATGTCAAGCTGTGACAAGCGGGTTCTGCTCTCTCTCTCTTTCCCTCTCTCCCCCCCCCCCCCCTTTCTCTCTCTCTGGTCGAAAAGCGGGTTATGTTCTGTCATGGGGCTATGGCTGGAGATATTCGGTTGTTCGGTGAGTTGCTCCTTGAACGGTTACCATTTCATTTCTGCAGTTTATGTAATCTGAGAAGAGAGGTATATACTTTTATTATTGATAGGGATTTTACTGATTCTGAAGGTAGCTCCATAGTCTTATGGACACTAAGCATAACCTTCGCCCCTAAAGAAGTCAAGGTTTGGAACCCCAAAAAAATGGGTTGACCTGTGAACAAGGTAAACCCAATGGGAACCAAATAATGGGAGGATAGGACTTGACCAAACATCTCACGACATGATATGAAGTTCTAAGATTCTCTTCTAGAGTTAGATTGTTGCTTAATGCTGATGTGTAAGTAGCTTCTACCGGGAGCGTGCTTGGAACAAATATGATTGCCCCATTTTATGAGTGTTTGGAAGTGGTTTCAGCAAAGCTGTTTCTACATCTGAAATTGCCCGTGTTGCCTTAGTGAGACTTTCAAAAGAAAAGCCATTGAAAATCAAAGCAGTCTTGGCTGATTTTTCAAGAAGTTGCCAAAAGTTTATGTTAATGTTCCTAGCTTTCTAAGTACAACAGTATTGGCGGGAAATTGATTTTCACTACAGAAGAAATTTTCTCCTCACTCATGGAGTTGAATTCAGTTCGTCAGCATCCAGAATTTCTTTTCGAACCTGTCTTGAAGCCAGAGATTAAAGGGTATTACCAAGTTATACCAAACGTCACATGGACTAATTGCTGACTATATCACTTGCTGTTGTTGAATCGAATTCACAAATGATTCCTCGTGTCCTAAAGCTACAGCAGCCCGACCACTGAGAATCTGTCATCTTCATTCTCATTTCCCAGTAGTTTGCAGGTTCTTTTTGCAGCATAAGTTGTGCTTGTCAGATAAATTACCTCTGGAGTCACGTAATCCATGTTGGGTGCATGTTCATGGAGTTCGTGCAGCTTATCTGGAAGAAGAAACTAAATTATTTTCATGTGGGCATAGTTTCTTCTTGGGTTAAAGTCCCCAACTTTGATCCTACTTGTAATTGCAGACCAAATTCATCCCCTGATATGTTGTTTTTGGGAAATCGAGTCTTGGCGGTCAAGTTATCTTGGCTGCATCCATGTTGGTCTGTTCAATCGATAGCATGCGAAGTGGTGGCACCTTGAAGGCAACAATGGCGCTACCAGATTAGGTCAATGCCTTGCGGACCCAGTCAACGCGGGAGGTGAAGAGGGTCGTGACCCTTGCTGCCGATCGTGGATAATATTTTTTTTAAAACGATTGTTTGATAGAAATAAATGAAAAAAAAAATAATTTTAACGTCCACAAAAAAATTTATACATATATTATGATCGACAACGTGAACATTTGGTCATGTAATTAGCTTCATTACTTTGTCGCTACGTTTTTTTTCCCATACGCTCAATCTGGAAATAAATGTTTTCGTTGTTCAAACCAAAATAATTTTCATGCTCGGAACAAAGCACATTGAGATCGATTATCATTTTGTTGGCGAAAATTTTGCTCTTGGTTCTATCGTCACTCACTATGTTCCATCTTCCTCACAAGTTGCTGATATTTTCACAAAACCATTGACTCGAGATAGGTTTGTCGGTTTACGAGCCAAACTCGGTCTCTGATTGTTCCCATTGACCGGTTTGAAGGCGAGTATTAAAGTAAAACATCAAAAAGCGAAAAAAAAAAAAAAAACAAACAAACAGGGACTGCTAAATAATCAAGAGATTCGAAGAGACCCATTGCACGAGCTAGCCTCTTCTGAATGTGATCATAGAATTTCACAATCTAGTGTAAATTGTTCGGGTTGACGAGCCTGTCGAGTCTAACGTTGACCAAACCCATGACCTTGACCCCCACCAACATGTCCTTGCTCTGCTAAGCTGCCACCTTGGAGGTGAGTAGCTTGTTACATACTCGCATAAAGAGAATCATCTTAATAATTTCGGTAGTTTTGTATATTTGCTAATCGGAAGTCATAGATCTAATTTCCCAATTTATCCTCGATTTTTCAGTTATTAATCTTAATCAGTCTACAAATGACGGGCGTCGGTGTAGGGTATCGCCTGTCTTGGGTCTCTCCGCTCATGTCTAGTGGGGCTGCAATGACAAGTTCACCCAGTAAGTTCCCTTGGCACCTTACATTGAGTATCCCGATAATGGGTCAAGGTAGGTGTCGAGTCCGATCAACGTTCAAACCCCCCCCCCTTTTTTTTAAGGATAATACCACTAAAAACTTCAAATTAGTATACATGTAATAAATTCATCCCCAAATTATTTTTTTTATCACCAAAAATCTCAAACTGATACACTTGCGACAAATTTACCCCAAGCTGATACAGCTGTGGCAAATTTACCTTCCGTTAATTTTTATTAAATTTTATCATCAAATTGCTGATTTAGATTACACACGACAATTGCCAAGTATATACGATACCCTCCGTTTGTTACGTGTGTGTCAACTTGGGATTTTTCGTGGTGTTGACTCAATTTAACGAAAATTAACATAAGGTAAATTTGTCACATGTTTCCTAGTTTGGAATTTTTTGTAAAAAAATAATTTATGATAAATTTATCACAGTTGTACCAGTTTAGGATTTTTGATGGTCAAAAAATAGTTTGGGGGTCAATTTGTCGTAAGTGTAACAGTTTGACGTTTTTGGTGGTCAAAAAATAATTTGAAATAAATTAATCATAAGTGTGCTAGTTTGAAAAATGTTAAAGGTATTGCTTGAAAAATGCTATAGAGATATAAATAACCTTTATTCCACATCAATAACTAATTACACAAAAAAAAACTAATTACGCTAGACACCAAAAAAAAAAACTCAAAACTCAAAATTATTATATTACGTAAAAATCCTATTTTGGTCACAACTAATTGCCTTCTATATAATCACGGCACCCTAAAATTTAGATCATTTAATCAACATTACAATTTATATAATTATTTAACATTGGAACGACGGCTTAAAAAATCACTAAAGATTAAAAAAATATATCGGATGCTTTATATTCAATAAGCTCAAACATTAGATTCGACATTAATCAATAGTTACATTTAAATGAGGTATTAAGATAGATTATATAGAATGGTAGTTCAAGAAAAAAGTTCATAATTCGCAGCACTATCGTGGAAATTTGTTAAGCGAACACGATGTCCAGATTCAATGTATCTAACTAGGAAACTGGTGTCCAGATACGATGAACATGTCTGTGGATCTCCCTGTCTTGGTCATCAATGCAAATTGGGAAAGGGACGTCGGGCCCGTGCTTTCCATTTATGGAATTCTGGAAGGTGGCACCGCGCGAGTGCCACGTCAGAAAAAGATCAATAAGAACAATAAAAGCCAGAAATTTTTTTAAAAAATTCAAAGCTACTGTTAAATAAAATGTTTTATATTCTTCGTCTTTAAACTCGTAATCACTAGGCCAAAGCTCATCTAGCTCGTCCGTCTTTGCCCATTGTCACCTGGACCTACGACGGCGTTAGTCAGCCCTTGCATGACTGTTGATACCTAAATTTTGATTTTTCTTTTTATATTGCGCAAAAATGAGAATTTATTCTTGCAAAAAAATATTTCCTCATGATTTGCATATTTTAGTGCATTGCACTTTTTTTTATTGGTATCGACAGTGAGGTTTTTGAGCTTAATTGAATTATTTGGACCAAGTTTACAAGAGCACAAGATTCGGCTAAAGTTCATGATCATCATTAGGGGGCCAAAAATTGTAATTAAAATATCAAGTGAAAAATTAATTTATTAATTGAAAACTTGCAGAACAATTAAGTCTTTTATTCTAGGGTTACTTAACCTAACTCTATATAAGGACTTGTTGTCACACACCAGGGAGATGGACAATAGCTCATAAATTCTGAAAATCACGTAAGAAAAGAGAGAGAGAGAATTTTGCTGCTATTTCGATGCTGAATTTCTTGCTGCGATGTCAAAATACTTGCTGTTTGGTGCCTAGAACAGTCACAGTTTGCCCAGATTTTGCTGCTATTTGGTGCCTGATTAGCTGCTGCTCAAAAGTTTTATTTTGCTGCTGATTGACTGTGGAGTTCGCTGCTGTTTGAGGATTATTTCACTGCCGTTCGAGACCTAGAACCACACTATTTTGAGTGACTTATTCTTTGGTTTAGTGCAGATTTTTACTTACTTTCTTGGACCAATTACCCCATCGTCTTTTGCGAGATCTCCTCGCAATTTGGTGTTGTTTTTTTAGGTGGATTCATGTCCAAATTAGTGCTGCAAATCAAGCCTCGACGAAGCTTCTAGACGTACAAGAACCATAGCCGATCGATCTTCCTCTTGAGTTTGGTGCGCAATCTTTGAGCAAAGTTTGAATTAGGAAATTGCAACCCTAAGATAAGGTAAAATTCTATCCCTGAATATTAAGATTGTCTTTTCTTAATTTGACTTGTTTGAATTATTTGAGTATATCTACAAGGATTTAATTGTTTAATTTGGATTGCCTAATTTGGAAGATTGCACATCAAAATTGAATCTTGAATACCTTTGAAAATCTTGCAATATGTTGCTTGCCTAAACTGTGAGATTGTGATTCAATATGAATTTTCTTATGGATTTTCGTGATAATTTTATCAAAGTTTGAAAATTTCCTAAAGATACTCAAAGATATCCAAAATATTTGAAAATGTGATTGATTGGGAAAATTTCCTAATCCACAACCGCATACATGGAAATAAATCTATCTATCAGGCTTTAGATAGAATTATTTCTATAGCGGGTATTTTGAATTTAGGGTCGATCTATAAGGCTTTAGATCGAAACTTAATTCGAAAGAAATAACGGTAATTATCTTTTAATTTTTACAACTTGAATTTTAGATTTCATCCATAAAAGAATAATAAATAAAAAAAATCATAAAAAGAAAATCCTAAAAAATTACATCTTTGAACTTTAAGCGAGAATTCATCGAAATTGCCAAATTGAACATTTTCATGAAATCAGTACCGAAAGGGCGCTAACAGAAATATTAGCGTAACAAAGTCCCGAACTTAAAATCTTTGGTTCATAGAAATAAAATAGTTCTCCCATTATTTTATTTAGGTTTCTAATTGACCTATCATAAATGATTAGTGGCGACTCCTATTAAAAACCTTTTGCATTTAAATATTGAACCTAAGTTGCGATTTGATAGAGCTTGGGAGAGCTCGAACTAGGTTAGTTAATTCACTTAATTAACTTGGTAATCCATTAACCCTAAGAATTGGAAAAAAAACCGAAATTTTTAGATCGCGACAATGACCACCCGCCTGACCATGTGATCACGAGCTTTGAGATTGGATATGGCTCTAAAGCTCCAGAAGTTCACGAGCTCCATGGCTGCTTGAACTTGAAGTGTGGCCTAAGGGTGAGCTTGTTTGCTGCTCCGACGCCAAGCTTGCGAAAGCACTTTGAGGTTTTTGATATCGCAAAATGGTCCAATATGTCAACGTCTTTTTTTTTTTTTTTGGTTGAAATGTCACAATGCATATTTTAAGGTTTTGGTTACTTTTTTCCACGTTTAAAATGCCACAACTGATGACGACAACAATAACAATAATAACAACAACAACATGATTAATTCTCAATCTGCTTTTTATGGGAGAGAAGGGAGAGATCTTGGCATGAGTGGCTTTTAGGATACAGTGCTATCGGATTGGCACTTTGCAGCTGAGTATTCGGATTTATTCATCATCAATGAGAGTCAAAGATGCTTTTCGGCTTATTACGAGTTGTGTGCTTGTCTTGCAATGTGAGAGGCTACCAATTAACGAGGTTAAATTCATCAGCATTCGCACTTGACAGATTGGAAATTGGAAAAACACTCCTGAATATATTCCATATTCATTTATGACTTCAAAAAATGAGCTCGACGAATAATTTCAGGCATTGATTTAGCAATAATGATTTATGATTGTTGGCTATGTGATTAATAAATGGAATTTGACTGCTGTGTTTTTTTTTTTTTAATTTATGCAAGTTAATTCGAAAGATGGCTTACTTATTTTGTTTAAGTGATTGTTGGAAACACTTTTTGTCTCGCTCTTAAAAATGTAATTGTCCTTCCATTTACAATTTGCTCAGAGAAGCCGTTAAAAGAAGTTTTAAGGAATAATTTATCTTTTCAACTTCTTGTAATTTTATTAATCTTGAAGGTATATTTCTTGTGATATTGTAGAAATCGTAGAGGTAGAATTAGACACATTTAACGGCAATGTTGACTGAAGAACGACGTCAAGGATTTCGTATGACATCCTTGTCTTATCTCACTAGAGGTATTGTCTATTTAGGCAGGTTCAATGCCACGCTTCAGGTTTGTTCTTTGGACAGGCGTGAGGGATACTCTCATATAAGAAAGCCTATCCGCAAATCTTTAGCCTAGCCAGCCTAACTAAAATTATAATTCCATGTGCTGAGCAGGCTTGGGACAACACATTAAGAGCAATTTTTAGATCCGGCCCTGCTCGAGCCCTCTCCATAATTAGTTCTATCTAATATCGGCGGAACTTTGTCACGCGGCCTCTCGTTCTAGGTTTATAATTCAAAGCCGAAAAAGAGGACTCCAAAATTTGATGGGTCTTGAACATCTCCTCGACCTCGTCGATGATTCTTCGTAGAATTTCGCAATTTTCTACTCGATGAGTTACAAAGGCTAATTGCATTGCACAGAACCAAATACTTGGCTAATCACAAAGGCCTACCCAACTATTTTCACCTTTTTACAATTTGCCAAGTCATCATCCCAACAAAACTTGGCGAAGCCAAGCCATCGACCGACTCAAATTTGCCATTGGAATCCTAGAATTAAAGATCATATACTCAACAAAGCTCTCGTATTCATGAATCACAGGATTTGGGTAAACCCACCTCAAGAAACGTATATATCTCCGAGTATTCGAAAAGTTGACGATACGGCGCGTAACATACGTCCCCCGACTTTATCCAATTAAATTCTCTCCTTACTTCACCCAATTTGAAATATCCTGTTGAAACTGAGAGCGTGACATTTCGCCATTACACGCGCTGTTCTTGCAAAGGATATTTGTCGGGGGGATAAAGCATGAGGGGAGCTCCCCACCGGGCAGCTCCACAACGTGCGCCGGCAGATCGCACCTGCGAAACCTAACCTAAACTGGCCCTTCGCCGCCCGAAGGGTCACTGCCACGTCAGCCCTTTTCCGAGTCAACCGATTTTGGGCTTCCTTTCTTCCATTTCAAGGTAGAGATTTTATTTTGCACGTGCTCCAATGGAAAAATATATATATTAATTTGCCCACGCCAGTCTCGACCCTCGACGTAATACCCTCCTGTGGATAGATAGAAACCGACCTTATATTCCATAGCATATAATCATCAAGTTTCTGTAATAATATCTACAGAAATAACTGTACGAACCATCTCTTTTATCTATTTCATTGATAAGAATATATGTATATGTATGTATATATAATCCACATGACATGCAAAAGTTTTATTTGGTGGAATTTTACTAAGAAAATTTAATAATAAAAAAATGTGACGCAATTTTTTTTTGGGGGGGAGGAATATCAAAATTAGTGAAAGGTCAACGAAGAGCGAACCGAAGCAGGTTTATTCTCCAAAGGATGCCGATCCGAAAAAGTCAATCCCCCTCCTCGCTCGCTCCTCCGCCTGCCACGTCACCCGTACGCAGTCACGTTCCTCATCCTTCCCGCGAGTCATCGTCAGACCGTCCCGCAGTTCAACCCAAATCTCATTTCGACTAAGTATAAAAATAAACAATAATTAACCTCTACATTTTATTTACCCTCGTAATCCCCGTGGATGAGGACATTTGATCATTGGTTTTGAACTACTATAAAACGTTTTATATTTTGGAAAATAAGCACAAATGATTTCTGAACTGTGGCCCTCTAGCAATTTCTGTCTTAGACATTTAATTTGTTGAATGTGTCCTTGAAATTTAGCCAAATATACTTTAATATGATTTAATGCGATCTCTGAATTTTTAACAAATGTTCAATTCGGCCTCGGAGCTATACGAAAATATCCAATGCTGTACCTGAATTTGAATTAACGGGAGGATGATATCGGATAGTTTTTTACGTTACCTAGAGAGAGACTAAATTGAATATTTACCAAAAGTTCAAGCACCAAAGTTAACAAATTAAAAATTCTGAGGTGACTTGCACATTAGCTAAAATTTAGGGACTATTTGTGTAATTATCCCTTCTATTTTTGGACAAAAGAAAAAAAGAAAGTCATGAGATTGGAAGTGATCAAAATAAATGGAGATCGGACCGAATCTGCTGGTTAGTGCTTTTCCTACCCACTGTAATTCCCATTTTTTGTTATATATATATAGAGAGAGAGAGAGGAGAGAGTTGTTTTAATACCGTTTAGTTATTCTCTTTGGATAATTTCTTTAATTAGCAACCGGGTATATAATATTACTATACTTCGAATCACAATTCCATGCTTCCCTAAAGGGTCTCGGTGGTTCTCCTGACTTTTAAGTTTAATCCCACGTTAAAAACAGCGAGCTTTGTTCTAATTGGCATGCTTCGAATTGGATTAGAATAAGATTAACTAGCCGGTCCATGCGTATGATGGATTAATAAATTATGCCCTGGAATAAATGAGAATATACCTCCACCAAGATTTGCATGGCACGTTCACTAAGGGCTTGTTTAGCAACGATCTGATCTAAAAAAAAATAATTCTGATTAGAATCATATTTTCTAATTATGTTCCCTAAAATGATTTTGAGATAATGGAACGCGTTTGGTAATCACACAAAATTTATGTTCCCAAACAGAAACACGTTTGATAACTATATAAATTTTCTGTTTTTGGAAATAAGTAGGTGGGGAGAATTAATTTTTAAAAATTTTCATCTTTTTTCTTAAAATTTTTAATATGTTTGTTAAAAAAAAATTTAAATGTTAAAATTTTAAAGTTTTTTAAAATTTTTAAATTCCGCCATTTTTAAATTTTTTAAATTTTTTTGATTCCCCATTTTTCTGAAAATTTTCAAGTTTTTGTTTAAATTTAAGGCTTATTTTATATTAATTAAAAAATATATATCTAAAAAAATTAGTTGTTAGTAAATTTCAAATCTAATTTTGATATTTCTTAAAGTTCAAAAAGTGTATGTGAACTTAATATTTTTAAAAGAACTGAGACTTTTTTTTGTGATTGTCAATAGTAATTCTTTTTTTCAGAATCAACTTTTTTTTATTCCTTTTTTTGCTCTAAAACTGTCTTCAGAAGCAGAATTAAAATTATTCACGTTACCAAACATGTTTTTCATCCCTTTTTTTTTCCCCGAAGAATAGAATCAGATAATCAAAACGTTATCAAATAGATCGTAAGACATGCTAGGACATAGCTTGAGGTTGGTTGAACGGAGTATTGTGATATGAGGTTAGTGCCGAATCTCACTTGGTCTTCGAATGCAAGGCTCTTCCCTATTCCGTTTACTAATTTTAATAGGATTTCGTTCGTCATTATCTTCGGATGACGTATTGAGTTGGTTTATCTTTCTTGATGGACAACGAGGATTCTCGAAAACCCATTTATGACGTATTATCTTTATTTAAAACAAAATATTGAAAAAAGAAAGTTGAAAACTATCTCTATGGTCGGTTCTCGGGTAGAAAAAATGGCCTATGTATAAGAATTGGGAACGAACATATCAAGGCCGGTTTCCAATTATTTCACTAGAAACCTATTCTGTCCTCTTGCGAATCGGCTTGGAACAAGTGGGTAAGATCAATTCAATTGATTATCGAGTTAAAGAGACTCAATTGCTCACCCACACCCTATTATAAATCAATATTTGTGTGTCTGACTGACAAAAAGGGGTGGTCTTCTTATCCGATCTTTTGCTTAATGTTATTTTTTTTGGTAGGAATTGTTTTTTTGCTCTAATAAAAGGTCAAATATCCAACTTTTTCTATGATTAGGGAAGCCACAACCAGCCCCCCAACAAACGTACGCATGCTTCTACGAAATTCATAATCCATGTACATGTAAAGTCGAACCGCACAAATGGAGAAAAAAAAGGCATCTCAAACACACTTTCACCTTCTTTCTTAGTGTAGCGACTGTCGTCCGGTTCATCATTTCCCAGAACCACCAACCATCTTTCATTGATTGATGTAACTCCCTAGAGTTACAACAAATCAATGAAGATGGTTGCGTGAGGTTCAGAGGAAAATGAGGAACACGGACGGACAGTCGCTACACGAAGAAAGAAGGTGAAAAGTGTGTTTGAGATGCCTTTTTTTATCCATTTGTGCGGTTCGGACATTTACATGTGACAGGGATTAATGAATTTCGTAGAAGCATGCGTACGTTGGTTGGCGGTTGTGGCGTTCCCTAATCATAGGAAAAAGTTGGATATTTGACTTTTAATTAGAGCAAAAAAAACACTTCCTACCAAAAAAAAAATAAACTTAGAGCAAAAAATCGAGAATAAGAAGACAACACCTTTTTGTCAGTCAGACCACACAAATATTGATTTATAATAGGGGTGTGGGTGAGCAATTGAGTCTCTTTAACTCGAGAATCAATTGAATTGATCTTACCCAACTTGTTCCAAGCCGATTCGCAAGAGGACAGAATAGGTTTCTAGGTGAAATAATTGGGAAACGGCCTTGATATGTTCCGTTCCCAATTCTATACCATAAGCCATTTTTTCTACCCGAGAAACGACCATAGAGATAGTTTTCAACCTTTCTTTTTCAATTATTTGTTTTAATAAAAGATAAATACGTCATAAAGGGTTTTTCGAGAAATCCATCGTTGTCCATCAAGAAAGATAAACCAACTCAATACGTCATCCGAAGATAATGACGAACGAAATCCTATTAAAATTAGTAAACGGAATAGGGGAAGAGCCTTGCATGCGAAGACAAGTGAGATTCAGGCACTAACTCAGATAACAATACTCGTTCAACCAGACTCAAGCTATGTCCTAGTGCATGTCTTACGATCTATTTGATAACGATTTGATTATCTGATTCTATTCTTCGGGGAAAAAAAAGGGGGATGAAAAAACATGTTGGTAACGTGAATAATTTAATTCTGCTTCTGAGAACAGTTTTAGAGCAAAAAAAGGAATAAAAAAAAGTTGATTCTGAAAAAAAGAATTACTATTGACAATCACAAAAAAAAAAGTCTCAGTTCTTTTAAAAATATTAAGTTCACATACACTTTTGAACTTTAAGAAATATCAAAATTAGATTTGAAAATTACTAACAACTAATTTTTTTAGATATATATTTTTTAATTAAATATAAAATAAGCCTTAAAATTTAACCAAAAACTTGAAAATTTTCAGAAAAAATGGGGAATCAAAAAAATTTAAAAAATTTAAAAATGGCGGAAATTAAAAATTTTAAAAACTTTAAAATTTTAACATTTAAATTTTTTTAACAAAACATATTAAAAATTTTAAGAAAAAAGATGAAAAATTTTTAAAAATTAATTCTCCCCCTACTTATTTCCAAAAAACAGAAAATTTATATATTATCAAACGTGTTTCGTTTGGGAACATAAATTTGTGTGATTACCAAACGCGTTCCAATTATCTCAAAATCATTTAGGGAACATAATTAGAAAATATGATTCTATCAGAATTATTTTTTTAGATCAGAATCGTTGCTAAAACAAGCCCTTAGTGAACGTGCCATGCAAATCTTGGGTGGAGGTATATTCTCAGTTTATTCACAGGGCATAATTTATTTAATCCATCATCGCATGGACCGGCTAGTTAATCTTATTCTAATCCCAATTCGAAGCATGCCAATTAAGAACAAAGCTCGCTGTTTTAAACGTGGGATTAAACTTAAAAGTCAGGAGAACCACCGAGAACCTTTAGGGAAGCATGGAAATTGTGATTCGAAGTATAGTAATATTAATATACCCGGTTGCTAATTAAAGAAATATTATCCAAAGAGAATAACTAAACGGTATAAAAAAACTCTCTCTCTCTCTCTCTATATATATATATATAAAAGTGGAAATTACAGTGGGTAGGAAAAGCACTAACCAGCAGATTCGGTCCATCTCCATTTATTTTGATCACTTCCAATCTCATGACTTTCTTTTTTCTTTTGTCCAAAAATAGAAGATAATTACACAAATAGTCCCTAAATTTTAGCTAATGTGCAAAGTCACCTCAGAATTTTTAATTTGTTTAACTTGGTGCTTGAACTTTTGGTAAATATTCAATTTAGTCTCTCTCTAGGTAACGTAAAAAACTATCCGATATCTCCTCCCGTTAATTCAAAGTCAGGTACAGCATTGGATATTTTCGTATAGCTCCGAGGCCGAATTGAACATTTGTAAAAATTCAGAGATCGCATTAAATCATATAAAAGTTATTTGGCAAATTTCAAGGACAACATTCAACAAATTTAAATGTCTAAGGACAGAAATTGCATAGAGGGGGCCACAGTTCAGAAATCATTTGTGCTTATTTCCAAAATATAAAACGTTTTATAGTAGTTCAAAAACAATGATCAAATGTCCTCATCCACGGGATGACGAGGAGTAAATAAAATGTAGAGGTTAATTATGTTATTTTTATACTTAGTCGAAATGAGATTTGGGTGAACTGGCGGGACGGTCTGACGATGACTCGCGGGAAGGATGAGAAACGTGACTCCTACGGGTGACGTGGCAGGCGGAGGAGCGAGCGAGGAGGGGGATTGACTTTTTCGGGATCGGCATCCTTGGAGAATAAACCCTGCTTCGGTTCGCTCTTCGTTGACCTTTCAACTAATTTTGATATTCATCCCCCCAAAAAAAAAATTGCCAGGTCACATTTTTTTATTATTAAATTAATTCTTACAAATTACATAAATAAAACTTTGCATCCAACACATGACTATATCCACACCCCTTTACATATATTCTTAGTCAATGAAATAGATAAAAAAGAATTTCGGAAAAATTTGTCGATACTTCGTACAGAAACTTGATGCTTATGTGCTATGGAATATAAGGTCGGTTCTATCTATCCACAGGATGGTATTACGTCGAGGGTCGAGACCTGGCGTGGGCAAATTATATATAGATTTTTCCATTGGAGCACGTGCAAAATAAAAATCTTACTTGAAATGGAAGAAAGGAAGCCCAAAACGTTGACTCGGAAAGGGCTGACGTGGCAGTGACCCTTCGAGGCGGCGAAGGGCCAGTTTAAGGTTAGGTTTCGCAGGTGCGATCTGCGGCGCACGTTGTGGAGCTGCCCGGGTTGGGAGCTCCCCTCAGCTTATCCCCCGACAAATATCCTTTTGCAAGAACAGCGCGTGTAATGGCGAAATGTCACGCTCTCAAGTTTCAACAGGATATTTCAAATTGGGTGGAAAGTAAAGGAGAGAATTTAATTGGATAAAGGTTGGGGGACGTATGTTACGCGCGTATCGTCAAAACTTTTCGAATACTCGGATGAGTTAATATACGTTTCTGAGGTGGGGTTACCCGAAATCCCCGAAATCTGATTCATGAATACGAGAGCTTTGTTGAGTATATGATCTTTAATTCTAGGATTCCAATGGCAAATGAGTCGGTCGATGGCTTGGCTTCGCCAAGTTTTGTTGGGATGATGACTTGGCAAATTGTAAAAAGGTGAAATAGTTGGGTAGGCCTTTGTGATTAGCCAAGTATTTGGTTCTTGTCAATGCAATTAGCCTTGTAACTCATCGAGTAGAAAATTGCGAAATTCTACGAAGAATCATCGACGAGGTCGAGGAGATGTTCAAGACCCATCAAATTTTGGAGTCCTCTTTTTCGGCTTTGAATTATAAACCTAGAACGAGAGGCCGCGTGACAAAGTTCCGCCGATATTAGATAGAACTAATTATGGAGAGGGCTCGAGCAGGGCCGGATCTAAAAATTGCTCTTAATGTGTTGTCCAAGCCTGCTCAGCACATGGAATTATAATTTTAGTTAGGCTGGCTAGGCTAAAGATTTGCGGGATAGGCTTTCTTATATGAGAGTATCCCTCACGCCTGTCCAAAGACAAAACCCTGAAGCGTGGCATTGAACCTGCCTAAATAGACAATACCTCTAGTGAGATAAGACAAGGATGTCATACGAAATCCTTGACTTCGTTCGTTCTTCAGTCAACATTGCCGTTAAATGTGTCTAATTCTACCTCTACGATTTCTACAATATCACAAGAAATATACCTTCAAGATTAATAAAATTACAAGAAGTTGAAAAGATAAATTATTCCTTAAACTTCTTTTAACGGCTTCTCTGAGCAAATTGTAAATGGAAGGACAATTACATTTTTAAGAGCGAGACAAAAAAGTGTTTCCAACAATCACTTAAACAAAATAAGTAAGCCATCTTTCGAATTAACTTGCATAAATTAAAAAAAAAAAAACACAGCAGTCGAAATTCCATTTATTAATCACATAGCCAACAATCATAAATCATTATTGCTAAATCAATGCCTGAAATTATTCGTCGAGCTCATTTTTTGAAGTCATAAATGAATATGGAATATATTCAGGAGTGTTTTTCCATTTCCAATCTGTCAAGTGCGAATGCTGATGAATTTAACCTCGTTAATTGGTAGCCTCTCACATTGCAAGACAAGCACACAACTCGTAATAAGCCGAAAAGCATCTTTGACTCTCATTGATGATGAATAAATCCGAATACTCAGCTGCAAAGTGCCAATCCGATAGCACTGTATCCTAAAAGCCACTCATGCCAAGATCTCTCCCTTCTCTCCCATAAAAAGCAGATTGAGAATTAATCATGTTGTTGTTGTTGTTATTATTGTTATTGTTGTCGTCATCAGTTGTGGCTTTTTTTAAACGTGGAAAAAAAGTAACCAAAAACCTTAAAATATGCATTGTGACATTTCAACCAAAAAAATAAAAAAAAGACGTTGACATTTGCACCATTTTTGCGATATCAAAACCTCAAGTGCTTTCGCAAGCTTGGCGTCGGAGCAGCAAACAAGCTCACCCTTAGGCCACACTTCAAGTTCAAGCAGCCATGGAGCTCGTGAACTTCTGGAGCTTTAGAGCCATATCCGATCTCAAAGCTCGTGATCACGTGGTCAGGCGGGTGGTCATTGTCGCGATCTAAAAATTTCGGTTTTTTTTCCAATTCTTAGGGTTAATGGATTACCAAGTTAATTAAGTGAATTAACTAACCTAGTTCGAGCTCTCCCAGCTCTATCAAATCGCAACTTAGGTTCAATATTTAATGCAAAGGTTTTTAATAGGAGTCGCCACTAATCATTTATGATAGGTCAATTAGAAGCCTAAATAAAATAATGGGAGAACTATTTTATTTCTATGAACCAAAGATTTTAAGTTTGGGACTTTGTTTACGCTAATATTTCTGTTAGCGCCCTTTCGGTACTGATTTCATGAAAATGTTCAATTTGGCAATTTTGATGAATTCTCGCTTAAGTTCAAAGATTAATTTTTTTAGGATTTTCTTTTTATTATTTTATTTATTTATTATTCTTTTATGGATGAAATCTAAAATTCAAGTTGTAAAAATTAAAAGATAATTACCGTTATTTCTTTCGAATTAGTTTCGATCTAAAGCTTTATAGATTGACCCAAAAATTCGAAATACCCGCTATAAAAATAATTCTATCTAAAGCCTGATAGATAGACTTATTTCCATGTATGCGGTTGCGGATTAGGAAATTTTCCATCAATCACATTTTCAATATATTTGGATATCTTTGAGTATCTTTAGGAATTTTCAAACTTTTACAAATTATCACGGAAATCCATAAGAAAATTCATATTGAATCACAATCTCACAGTTTAGGTAAGCAACATATTGCAAGATTTTCAAAGGTATTCAAGATTCAATTTTGATGTGCAATCTTCCAAATTAGGCAATCCAAATTAAACAATTAAATCCTTGTAGATATACTCAAATAATTCAAACAAGTCAAATAAGAAAAGACAATCTTAATATTCAGGGATAGAATTTTACCTTATCTTAGGGTTGCAATTTCCTAATTCAAACTTTGCTCAAAGATTGCGCACCAAACTCAAGAGGAAGATCGATCGGCTATGGTTCTTGTATGTCTAGAAGCTTCGTCGAGGCTTGATTTGCAGCACTAATTTGGACATGAATCCACCTAAAAAACAACACCAAATTGCGAGGAGATCTCGCAAAAGACGATGGGGTAATTGGTCCAAGAAAGTAAATAAAAATCTGCACTAAACCAAAGAATAAGTCACTCAAAATAGTGGTTCTAGGTCTCGAACGGCAGTGAAATAATCCTCAAACAGCAGCGAACTCCACAGTCAATCAGCAGCAATAAAACTTTTGAGCAGCAGCTAATCAGGCACCAAATAGCAGCAAAATCTAGGCAAACTGTGACTGTTCTAGGCACCAAACGCAAGTATTTTGACATCGCAGCAAGAAATTCAGCATCGAATAGCAGCAAAATTCTCTCTCTCTCTTTTCTTACGTGATTTTCAGAATTTATGAGCTATTGTCCATCTCCCTGGTGTGTGACAACAAGTCCTTATATAGAGTTAGGTTAAGTAACCCTAGAATAAAAGACTTAATTGTTCTGCAAGTTTTCAATTAATAAATTAATTTTTCACTTGATATTTTAAATTACAATTTTTGGCCCCCTAATGATGATCATGAACTTTAGCCGAATCTTGTGCTCTTGTAACTTTCCAAATAATTCAATTAAGCTCAAAACCTCACGTCGCGATACCAATAAAAAAAATGCAATGCACTAAAATATGCAAATACTGAGGAAATATTTTTTGCAAGAAGAAATTCTCATTTTTGCGCAATATAAAAAGAAAAATCAAAATTTAGGTATCAACAGTCATGCAAGGGTTGACTAACGCCGTCGTAGGTCCAGGTGACAATGGGCAAAGACGGACGAGCTAGATGAGCTTTGGCCTAGTATTACGAGTTTAAAGACGAAGAATATAAAACATTTTATTAACAGTAGCTTTGAATTTTTTAAAAAATTTCTGGCTTTTATTGTTCTTATTGATCTTTTTCTGACGTGGCACTCGCGCGGTGCCACCTTCCAGAATTCCATAAATGGAAAGCACGGGCCCGACGTCCGTTTCCCAATTTGCGTTGATGACAAGACAGGGAGATCCACAGACATGTTCATCGTATCTGGACACCAGTTTCCTAGTTGATACATTGAATCTGGACATCGTGTTCGCTTAACAAATTTCCACGATAGTGCTGCGAATTATGAACTTTTTTCTTGAACTATCATTCTATATAATCTATCTTAATACCTCATTTAAATGTAACTATTGATTAATGTCGAATCTAACGGTTTGAGCTTATTGAATATTAAGCATCCGATTTATTTTTTTAATCTTTAGTGATTTTTTAAGCCGTCGTTCCATTGTTAAATAATTATATAAATGTAATGTTGATTAAATGATCTAAATTTTAGGGTGCCGTGATTATATAGAAGGCAGTTAGTTGTGACCAAAATAGGATTTTTACGTAATATAATAATTTTGAGTTTTCAGTTTTTTTTTTTGGTGTCTAGCGTAATTAGTTTTTTTTTGTGTAATTAGTTATTGATGTGGAATAAAGGTTAGTTATATCTCTATAGCATTTTTCAAGCAATACCTTTAACATTTTTCAAACTAGCACACTTATGATTAATTATTTCAAATTAAAAAACAAAAAACGAAACTTTTGACCACCAACAACGTCAAACTGTTACACTTACC